>CM030364.1:71900693-71924367 GCA_017893485.1 Hemerocallis citrina | reverse complement strand
GCTTTATGCAAAAATAACCAATGCGCTTACGATAAAGCAATTTATTCAAGTCTAAGTATACAAACAGTCTAAATCTCATTACAGGTCTTCATGACCAAACAATCGTCACACACATGATGTCCACCAAGGTACTCACACTTCTAATGTCCACCTAGGTTCCTTTTAATGTCCACTTGTGTACTCACACATCTAATGTCCAACTAGGTTCTCACACATCAAATGTCCATTTATGTTTATTCCCCGTACTATGTTAAAAATTACTAGTTGAAGCATGCTCTGATACCAACTCTGTAGCGCCCCGAATTTCTAATATAATATCTCAGAAATATATGGCACAACTCCATAATCAACTTCAACGTAATCATAAACATAACAACCAAATACAGGGAAATTTAAAACCTTTTACTACATCAATTATTTACAAAGCACAGCGGAAAATTAAACACCTTGAATTACAATTTCTTTCTTTTACAACACATTCTTTTACAAATTTTACAAAGCCATATATTATTCTACCCCATGAATCCAAATCCCAAGCTATAGGCACCTACCTGTAACACATGAGGCTAGAGATAACCCTAACCCCCAAAACTACAGGGGTCAGCCATAACGGAGTGAGTGACATAAAAATAAATGAAACATAAATAAAACATTAAACATAAAATCATAAACAACATGTATGAATGGCAAGAATAAAATGAAATATGAAATAACAATAAATAAAACATGAAAACATCAAGTGAAAATAGACTAAGTGTCAAGTGTAGAAAAACAGGAAACAACATGCATAAAATCAAGTCAAGAAAACATTATTGCTATATGTTGACTCTCTAATGCATACTTGTCGGATTCTATGCATCCCATACTATATAGGTCCAATGCAAGCCCTTATCGTTCTTGCCTTGATAGGCTTTAATCCCCCCCTATGCTACTAACCCTACTACTATGACTACTATCAGATTTAGACATTGTGCAAGTATTGGTTCTCGCCCTTGGAATAGTGGAGGCCAATCCCACCTGCAGATCATTCTGTGGTCCTTACGTCCATCGTCCCGGAAATGGAGATTGCCTGACTCCGCAGGTCATCATGGAAGCCTCATTGCATAAACATCCCATGAGCGTTGCTTTCGTCCTCAGAATACTGAAGATCAATCCCACTCCGCAGATCATTCTGTGGCCCATACGTCCATCGTCCCAGAATAATGGAAATATCTCACTCCTTGGATCTTCCTGGAGTCCATAACTCACGTTTGCACTTATTTCATCATATCACCATCTAGTGCTGTCCTTATCTTGTTAAGTTAATTAATTAATTATGAATCTCTTAGAGTTTGTGAACCCTACCGGACTGAACTAAACTGATCAACAACACAGCCACAACTGGCCAAACCACAAAACTCAACTGCCGGTGTCTAGGGTCCCACTCAATCTCTAAAGACTCACAACTCAACCATCAATACCCAAACTTTCAATAAAAACTCACAAATCCATCATCAAAATGTTCATAATAAAAGAACCTCTTAAATCAACAAAATTCAAATTCATTTAATGTGCTCATAAAATTCTATTATTCAAATAAAATATTAAAACCATTAAATAAAAGAAAACCATATTTTGAAGTCGTAGAATATCACCCAAAACATCAATTCGTTGAAACCACATATAACTCACTTAATAAAGTCATAAGAATTTAATTTAAATTCCATTAGAAACAAAATATAGCTTTCTATACAAAACGTCATTTAAAAACAGTAGATTAATAACCCACAAGATCGCAGAACCAATTGTTTAAGGAAAACATCAGAAAACTCGAGAAATCAATCAGCCAAAGCAATGACAGTCGACTGTTGAAGAATGGCCAGTCGACTGTCCTGCAAAAATCCAAAAACCCAAGAAAACCATCAGTCAGGACAGTGGCAGTTGACTATTGAACTGTATCAGTCGACTGTCCTCTGAAAACTCAAAATTCAAGACCGACATTCGACTGTCGACTTCAATTCAAAGAAAAAACAGTCGACTGTTAATACAAATAAATCCGAAATTCAATAACTGACCAGTCGACTGCCGACTTTAGCTCGGTCGACTGTCGACTATAGTAGGTTGCAGGTTTGAAAGTCTGTGCATGTTTTAAACTGATACATTAATTTACTTCATAAAAACACAAATTTGTAAAAACTAATTTCCTGAGATGTCTGAACATATCTAGTATGACATGTAGGAGTCATCAAGATTCTTCAAAACATACCAAGATCTCAAAATATAAATTTTCCACAGAAATTTTCAAAAACAGTGAATATATCTATGTATAAGTTCAAATAGAGTTTAAGCATTCATTTTAGCATCAGAAATTCACCAAATAAAAGCAATAGATTGTTTAAACTATCTCAGGACCAAAGCGATCAAAAATCCAACAAAACTCCATCAAAATTCACAAAAACCTTCAAAAGTAGGTTATAAACATGAATGTGTTAGTTGTACATCAGTTATCAATAAGAATCCATTGTTTATGTGTAGTTTAAGGTCCAAAGTTACCTCAGTACTAAAACAACTCAAGTCCAACCGAAATCTTCACAACAGTTCACAAAACCAATTTTGGCCATATAGCATCAGACCCGAAACAATACTCCTCTTTCATATCCCAAATTTGGTCTTTTAACTCAATAACCCATCTTGAAATTTTTATTAGACTTATGCACAACATTCACAATAGTTTACTCATGAATAAAATCAATCGTAACATGTAATCAATTAAGTTTTACTTCATCAGTAAATCAAAACAGAGCATATGGGTGTATACACACAGTAAGGGTCATTTTCAATCTAATTTGTTTACCTTCTTACAGTAACATCATGCCTGATCAAATCAGCAAGAACATGATAGAAAATAACATACCCATGATCTATATTAGGTTCCTTGGCAATCATAAGTCATCAAATTACGGTTTTGGTCATCAATAGTATAGTTTCGTGAAAAGATTCAATTTTTAATTCATCTACTCATCAAAATTTCATTATATCTCCATACCATCATCTAATATGCTTTCTAATCGATAAATCATCACATACAACATGCTTAGAACAATAAGAAAACAAACACAAGTCACTCACCTTAATGAAAAATCAAATCGAACTAACAAAAAAATGAGAAAAAGTCATTCTTTTGCAAAATCCAAGATCATCGCTTCGAAACTCCAAGAAATTAATAGTTGAAATATATTATATTTTTGCAGAGGAAAGGGACGGCTGTAGTGGCTCTTTTATAGGCCAAAATTTGGAGTTTTTAGGGTTTTACAAGTTTATGGAAACATCTCTTAACAAATTATTACTTTACATATATAAACCTTTCTTTAATAAATTAGTTAAATAAGTTAAAAAAATTAAAATAAAACCAAATATTTTTACTATTGAGTTATCCAACCATCAAGCATAACCCATAAATTAAAATTTTGAGATTTGTACTCAAAGTGGTAATTTTGTACAAAAGTCCCTCTTTTTGTAATATTTGTAAATATGTCCAATAATTATCAGAAAAATCCAGAAAATTCACAAATAATATCTAATAATAAATAATGAGTTTTTCCAAAATAATTTCTGACTTTGAACGTCCCAAGAAAATATTTGCACAAGATCCACTTAAATTCCATATTTGCAAAAAACACCATATTTGTTTAAATCTTTAGCAAAACTACTCTAAATAAAACTTAAATAGATTTTATTTTCAATGATGACCATGGAAAGCCCAAAATCGGTAAAAAAAATGAATTTTCATTATTTGTTTGAGATCAAAATGACTTTTTACATAAAAGCCCCTCTCTTTCGAAATATTTACAAAAATAGTTTCTTTATTCAGAAAAATCACCAAATTTAGGATATACTTAATTTTAAATAGGATACTGTATCCAAAAATCTAAAATTGGATATTTGCACCCAAAAAAAATAATTGCACGTGTTTTGCACGTGTAAAATTAAGAAATTCATAAAATTGTCAAATAAATTCAAATAAATATGAAAATTAGAATATCATAAATAAATCTGGAAAATCAATCATTAACCATAAAATTTAAGAATTCAAAACTTCCTAACTTTGCACGTGTGTTACTCGTGCAAAATTGCAATTTCAAAAAATTAGTCAAAATAGCCAACTCTACTTAAACCCCCTTTCCTCACTCCCATTTCAGAATTATGAAATTTTTGGAGAAACAGAGAAGGAGAGAGTGAAAGAAGAAGAAGAGGTTGTGATCAAGAGCACTTTTCTTTGAAAAGAACTAAAGAAGGAGACCAAGCTATTCTCATCTTTTCAACTATCCCAAAGGGTGGGGAGTTCTCTAAACTTTTTATTCTTGCTTTCTTGTTTGGTTTCTTGCATGAAATACGTAGTAGTAGCTATGAGGATGATTGTTAGTGGTAGTTGTTTAGAATATGAAAATTGAACAGAAAAACATGATCTGTATGCTAAGTTCCCGAATTTCCAGAGAGCAATATTGAACGACCTTGATCTTGAAATTTTTACACAATGATCTTATACATGTCTAGGGGCTACATGAATTATTTTGGATTTTTTTGAAATTATTTAATATTTTAATAAAATTAATTTTGATGACTGGGTCGTAAGGCAGAAACTGGTTCCGTCTTTTGTAGAACCTGAGCTTGAAAGAATTTTTAGAATTAATTAATGCACGATCTATCTCTGAAATTTGTCATGTAGTATCTTGAATAAATCTAGACCCTACAGAAAAAGATTGAAATTATTTTGATGATACTTGATGCATGTTCAAAATTGTTTAAGTAAGAGTATTCATGACATGTCACTGTTGAACAGTAGAACTTTTGTACATGATTAAAATAGGTGGAACTCATTGAATACTTAGAATCAGGATGAGATCTTTTGTGCATGCTATACATGACGATGTTTAGTTTATGAAAATACAAGTTTTATAGCCATTGGTTATGCATGTGATTTATTGTGAATTTTTAAGTGAGTACTGTGAAGAACTTAGTCATAATTGACATCCTGGTAAGATTGTAACCTTACGGCTCTGTATGAGCAGAATTTCTAAAAAGCCTTATTTCAAGAAATTCCTATAAGTAAAGTGATAGATATGATTTTTATAAGTTGGAACAGAAACCAGATTTTGAGCTATAGGCTCTGTTTGTGTAGTGCATCATACTTGGTTCTGTATACCTATGAAGGATGAGTGGTTTGGGGTAATCAAATGAAATAATTTGGACTGGTGGTCAACTAAGAAGTTGTAGAGGAAATCCTCATCTTTCCATAGAACCTAGATTTGAGTTATTCCGATGAGAAAGTAGGTGTTTATGCTGTCGATAAGGTGCAGCCAGTGTATAGGAAGTACACAGGCTGAGGATTGTAAGGCTAATTTGAGCAATTAGATGGATGAATCTGATGTAATGGTCAACTAGAGAATTGTAGCCTAGTTCCTTAGCTTTCCAGAATGGGCTATAACACCCAAATTCGAGTTGTATTTTGGGAGTTATGACCATTCTAAGTTTCAGGCAGAAGCAACATAGTTAGCTAGTCATGATTTTTGACTAAGTGTTGAAAGTACTATTTTGCCTCTTATAGATAAGAGTTAATGGTCTTGATTTTGGGGGTAATAGGTGATATTCATGCAAACCCAGTACATAGATTAGAAGTTATGGACTTATGAACTAGTAGCGTTGCTATACTCAATATATCGACTTTATCACATTTGGAGTATGTTTGTTTGTGTTTATCTCCTTGGTCTGTCAATAGTTTGGTGTTATGATTGAAAGCATTGCCGGTAAAAGGCATTTCTTGGACACTGTTGTACCACTCGCTGAGGGTCACGGGCCGGGAAGTGTTATAGGACCAACAGGAGTGTGGCAGCCGATAAGTATCGACTCGCCGAATTATTATTTGACAGACCAGTCGGGGATCAATTGTTCGATAGAACTTTGTGCATGATTTTGGATGACAAGGATATTTTAGTAATTGTTATTTAATTAAGTTTCTTACTTTTGCTTAAGGACCAAGTTGGTATTAGGGGTGATTCCCTATAATTCGACTTGTTCTGAGGGCCAGCACTAGGCAGTGATAACCAGGGTTATTCTCTTCCTGTCGTAGGGATACGGGCTGTGTCTGCTCACTAGCTGAGCACACGAAAGCTGTATCTCGCTGTATTAATTCCTGAAGTGCTGTGGTAAGAATGGAGAGAAACTCTGTCGGCTGGGGGGCTTAGACCCTTGAGGCCGTCATGTTCTTATGTTGGTGGACATGAACGTACCATAAGGGGCGGCAGTCTCATGGATCTTTGGTGCCATGGATATGCAGAATGCACATCTGTAAGATCGTCACGGTATTTGGTGTGATCCAGACCGGATTGGGCACGAGTGGCAAATGAGGACACCACTGTGTTAGCAGTAATAACTGTAGGATTAACTAGCCACGTGGTATCAATCAGGAAGAGGTTGAGTACAATAGTAGAATGTATTTGCATGGCGAAGGTTTGAAAACCTGAATTTGGAGAAGACGACTTGATCTAGAGCGTATGTAGTATGGGATGCATGGGTATCCAGAGTCTTACTGACATTAGATTAAGTACATCTATTTCTGTGCCTTGTATTATGCATTAGACTTCAGGTCATGACATACACAAACACTAGGAAATTAGGATGCAAATTTCTTTTTCCATTCAAGATGGTTTGTGGTCGCAAGTTGGAGATTGTTGTTTCTTATCAGCATTGCGTCAGTAGAATTACTGACGTTCCCTACCTTTTAGGTACCAGCCCTACCATAAAAGTAGGTGTAGAAATATCAGAGTCATGCAGCGGAAGGCTCAAGCCGAGGGTCATGTCTCAGGGAAGCCGATTGACCACTCAGGAGAGTTTAGCGGTGATCAGTCGATTACCATTCTGGAAGATAGCTGGTAGCCTTACATGTGGAGTCTGTGAATATTTTGTAATAAGTTGTAATGAGTTAAGTGTAATTTGTACTTCTGGTTCAAGAACGAGATATTGGTTGTAATTGATGATGTAATGACTCATTTGGCAATAAATTTTTTTTAAATTTCTGTGTTATTGCTGTGTTGAGATGGATTTGAAGGCAAAGATTCTGGTGAGTATCACGGATGTCCGGTAACGGGAATTCGGGGCGCTGCAGCCTCGAACCATGTGATCACTTCCTCCATACAAAAGGCATTGGCCGTTGGCTGCTCTACAGTCCTTTCGTGTGTGTCCAACCCTGTGGCAGTAGTTGAACGTCTGATCCTTCATTGAGGCGGCAGGCGAGTAGGGTAATGTCCCTGCTGAAGGAGTCAGAGCTGGCCTCCGTATCGGTCCTCCTGATGGCCGGGTGACAGTAGTGGGCTGCACTGTCAACTGAAATGCTTTCCTCCCGTTGTGTGCTTGTTCCTAGATTCTCACTGCATCAAGAACTACAGCATAGGTACGGTGCTGATGGGCAACCAGACAATCCTGGATGTCAAAATCTAGCCCATCAAGCACCTCTGGGCCCAGTCTTCATCATTTGCCATAATGACCGCTGCAAAGCGATTAAGCCGAGTGAACTCAGCGGCATACTCATCAACGGATCGGGTCCCCTGGGTCAATGAGAGGAACTGTCGCTCCATCTCAGTCTTTGTGATTCTAAGGAAGAACTTCGTCAAAAAGCTCTCGGTGAAGGAGCCCAAGTGATAGGCCTCTCCAACCTCTTGGTTTCTGCCCTCCACCAGATCTGGGCAAGGTCCATGAGCTGGATGCTTACTAGATCCACCCGATCGACATCGGAAATCCCCGCTGCTTACAACAGCTGCTTAGTGAGAATCAGCCACTGCTCAGCTTCCAGTGGAGTCTTGGTACCCATGAACTTGTCCGGGTGCAACCTCATGAAATCTGTAACTGTACCGGGTCGCGGCGGTAATAAACTCTGGAGCGAGTCCAACGGTGGTTCGGTTAACGGTCTCCACGGTAGCCCTCATAAGTTCATTATGCTCATATTGCAGTGCCATCATTTGCTGCAATGACTAGAGGACAACAGCATTGTCCGGCTGCTCATCCCTGGATTGGGAAGTAGAAGATCCTCCACAAGCCATGATCTGCATCATAATCAATTCAGGTTAATGTCAAGATTAGAAATTGGTTATTGGATATCCATGTGATTAACGTGGTTGCACATCGTCGAGTAAACTGGTTAGAGCCAAAACCTGGCTAACATATTAGCCAAACATGGCTAATACACTGGCCGAACCTGGCTCTGATACCTCTAAAAACCCTGACATGCCCCGCTTCTCATTATATGGAAACACAGGCATGCAACTGAAGCCCAGCGGATGATGAGTACATTATCCATAAGCTGTACAGTTTAACTCAATAATATGATACATAAAAATAACCACGCATGCAATAAAATATCAAATAAACATGAATAATCCAAGAAGTGTCTCTGTCACGCTCCGCTTCCCAAAAACATGGAATACGAGCGTGTGACGAAGCCCAGTGGATGATTTTAACATCATCCATAAGCTGTAGGATCGACTCAGCATCACAACAAGAATATAACAATATATATATATACAACCAAGCATGCATAAATAACTTATTAAGCAACAGAAAATAGTTGAAATAAATAATAATATCCAAATAATTTTCAAGTCTGGATCAAATGTACAACTCGGGAACATAAGCCCATTACAAGTCTTAAGTAACATCAAATGAAATAACTCAAATACAAAATGAAATGATTAAAGAAAGCTTTTTCCAAGCAAGGCCTAGAATGTCTACTCACCGATTCCAGCAGGTAACACGTCTCCAAAGTCTGCTTAATAAATATAAAAAGGGAAAAGTAGAGAAAACAAGAGAAAATGTCCTTAGTGCAAGTTAGGGCCATAAATAGTAAAAACGAGTACAAGTAATGGGGAACAAGAATTGGAATCAAGAATGTAACAGGGGTACAACAAGTAGTGGAAATCTAAGAGCTAGCTAGCAAGAGGGACAACTCAAGTAAACAGGCTGGATAACAAATACTAATGGTGAAGCAAGTGACAAGTGAACCTGTAGGGATGTCTAACCTCAAGTGACAAGTCTCAAGTCTAGTGTCAAGAAACAAGTATCAAGTCTAGTGTCAAGTAACAAGTATCAAGTCTAGTGTCAAGTTGTCAAGTACAAGTATCAAGTGGACAAGTATCAAGTTTAAGTTTCATGTATCAAGTTTCATGTATCATGTAGTCAAGTATCGAGTAAGCATGTATCAAGTTCAAGTTTCATGTTTCAAGTCTCATGTATCGTGTAATCATGTATCATGTTCAAGTCTTGTAGTTATTACTATCTAGGTAGCACTTCATGCATCCATTCTTTTACTACATGGTTGCTACAGTCAACACAATTTCGTTTAGACCTAGCAGTGGTGTCTATAGGGCGGCGTACTCAGGTATCAAGTCTCACGTAAGTACGGTTCATGAATACGAAAATAAATAACAAGTTCACGAAGCGAGTCCGTGAATACTAACAAGTTCAAGAACCACACAGTGGGTACATGAATACAACAAGTTCATGAGCCAAGTAATTGGCTCCATGAATACATCAAGGTGCAACAAGTTCATGAACCGAGTACTGGGAAACACGGCCCCCCTTCCGAGTACACTTACCTATATTGTCCACTACTATGGTCTTTCCCTTAAACCCCGGCTTGTTATTTATTATCATTATTTATCAAGCATGCATGCAAGTATGTGAAACAAGTCAAGAAATCATAATCATGGACATGGAACAAGTTTGAGGTATTTATGTAGCATATTCGAGGGTCAACACGAATAAAAATATCACGAACAGCGAAAATCTCAATTCTGGACAGCACGACGTTACTGTACCAAAACTATGATTCCCGTTGCTATGAGATAGAAAAAGTGGATCCGTCAGAAGATCTAGAAACTAGACTCCTGTCCGGTTCCAACGCATATAATTAAGGTACAAGAAAGTTGTGGTAACATGTGTCAAAACAGCGAACTACACTGCTAATGTGTTCAGGAAGAATTTGTGTTCCTAAGTTTAAACATGTGAAACATGGTTGAACATTACAAATAAATTCTGAGAAAAATTGAGGATGTCCTATAGGGTGTCCAGAAATAGCATATACAATTTCAAGTCAAACTCTTACTGTTAACATAATTAAATTAATTCGCAAACTAAAGAAGTGCAGCAATTTTGTGAATCTGCGACTACCGACACAACTTCAGTAAAACTGCGATAACTCCTAGACCGCAACTCGGAATTCAAAAATTCTGGAGGCATTCGATATCTAGACATCTAGAGCTACAATTATTATTCAGGGCTTAGATTCATATTCTAACCTTAAAAGGGTCAAAACAGAAAGTGAAGTTTAGGATAGCAACAAGGGTGAATGCCTTACATGTATAGGTTGCATGAAAATTGGTTATTAGGCGTCTAGGTTAATGTGTGATATAAATACGGGGTAATGGTTATCAAAATAGCAAGTAATATTTATTTCTCAACTCAAATGGGTGCAAGTTCATCACATACATGATATAATACACATCTACAAATCTAAGGTTCCTTAATTTCATGTGTTCATGTGTCTAGGGGATAAAATCAGTCCAAGTAGTTGTAATATAATACAATGAAAATGTTGTGACTCTTAAGATTATGAAATTTATGAGGATTAATATTTGATCAACAACGACGAGTCAAAGAGGAGTCACAACTTCTAACTATTTGCAGTATTTTCAAATGAACGCTTGTACTAGAACAAAAATATGTACAAGATGAATACTTGCCTTGATTGGATGAGGGCAATTAGATCCGATAATTGAGGAAAACGGGATCGAAAAACCCCGAACGAAATCTCCCAAACGCACGTACGAAGCACGCGCGAGAAATCAACAGTAAGCGAGAAACTCCACGGCGGATCAGCCCAGAACAGGAAACGGCTTCTCCAGATCTGGCGTGCCAAAACACGGGACAGCCAAAACCCACCAATCAGATTTCTCCCGCACACCGGATCCAAGCCCAAACACGGGACAGCGATTTAGGATCTGCTATGGGTGAACACGAAACAGCGATCTGATTAGACAGATAGGCACGGATCTCGATGCGATCCAACGGTCGAAATTCAAAAATGCTGATCTACTGTTCTTCTTCTTCCTTCTTAATCGACAAAGAGCGAGGGAGAGCACCGCCGGCACCGACGACACTATGGTGACTCCACGACTGCAGCGGCACAGTGAGAGGCGGTTGCGTCGGCAACTGGTGGCTGGCGATGGCTTCAACGGTGCTGGCGACTCTGAATTTCGGGGTCGAAACAGAGTGGGGAAACGGGGAATTGGGTTCACGGTGTCGAGGCGAGGATGGAGGAGGCGATCGGAGGCGAGGGTGTTGACGATGAGAGGGAGGTGAAGCGGTGAGGTGCTGGGGTGCGATGAGGTTAAAGTCAGAGTAATGGTGGAGAGTTGAGTGGGGAGTTGGGTTCGATGGGTCGGAGGAAGAAAGGAGCGGGACGAGTGGGACGGCGATGGGGTTGACGAGGGCGAGGAAGTGGAGAGGAGAGGGAGTCGATGGGTCGGAGGCGGTAGGGAAATGGCGATGGCGGATGAAGGGAATTGGGTTCGCAAAGTTGCGATGGAGATGAGAAAGAAGGGAGCGGCGGGATTAGTTTAGGGTTAAACAGTAATGGTAGGGGTTAGGGTTAGGGTTAGGAGTGTTAGGGTTTAAATAGTGTGGGGTTTAGGTTATTGGGTATTAGGGTATCCGGTTTGAGAGGGGTCCAACTAGGGACTTAGTCAAAATTCAATATAAATGGGGAAAAAGAGATGGATGGAATGAATAGTCCATTTCTACATGAAGAACGACACAAAAAGAGTAGAACGAACAATAAAATTAAATTTTGGCACCAAGATTGAGTTGAAACAAAATGATTATTTTATTCGAACGGAAACAAAATACAGGATCTCAAATTGATAAAAGAGTACACTGGAGCAAAATACAGTATAAAAATACAGGTACGGGAAATAGGAGTTACAGTCTCATACATAACCAACATCTGAAAAGCAAATAACTTTGGGTCAACAAGTCGGAATACAAAGTACGAAAGTAATACAATGTTGAAAATAAAAATAACATGAATAAAATAACTATGACTATAAATTCCACTCCCATCTTTAAAACATCAGTTCTCCAAGTCCTTCAGTTGCTTGATACCTGTAATCTCAGCATCAAGAGATGGGGAAAGTGCCTGTTAGAGCAAGGTACGGGCGACAAGTAATAGCAAGCAGTAAAGTAAGAAATAAAGGATTATATAACAAGAGCAAGAATTTGGGATGATATCAGAGTCAGTAAATGATAAGCGATAACAAAATCAAAAGTCGATAATCAATAATTCAGTAATCGAGAATCAATGTTTAATAACCAATATTCAGTATTAGTGTCAATGTTCAGTGTTCATCTCATTTCTATCAGTCTTTTATTAACCTATCTAATGCACGCAATCCTGTGTTCTATACCATAGGTTCGGGTGTATACAATCAAGTGAATGTTTAGACTATAGTGGTGAATTCTACAGGATCCTGTACTCAGGTCTTGCAATATAAATGACCAATGACCAATGATCGATGACCGCTAACTGCTGACCGATGACCGATGACCAATATACCATAAAATAGGATACTGTAGTCAATAATCCACAATCGATCGATGATCAATATGACCGATAACAATGACCAATATTTCTTTCCGGAGTACACTCTCATATATTTTCCACTACTAAGTCGACTCTCATTTTTCCAGCTTATTATTATTTTATTAACAATTAGTTATGAACATGCAATCAATATGATCAATGAGAACAGTGGTGTCAATACAATATCAAGAAGATATCAAAGATGTGCAATGCATAAAATATACATAGTACAATTCATTAAATATGGAAAATATTTGTTTGTACGCAAAACATAACGATGCAAGTTCTGGACAGCAGCACCTATCGGTACTCAAATTCACTTTCTCGCTGCTACGGGAATGCAAATCCGATTCTGTCAGAGATCTAGAAAGTAAACTCTCTGCTGGTTCCAGTGCATATACACACGATACATGATAGTCACAGAAGCTATGTCGATCAAAGTCAAGCAATTGACAGGGCAGTAAGGTTAAATGTTCAATAATACAATGAATTAATGGTTCAAGTTTTATATCGATAACAATGGCACGATAAGACGACTATGAATCAATAAACATGGTACGATAAACAACAATGAATCAATAATGGAATTCAACTAGATGCAATATTCAATTCGATTACTACTTGCCAGATTTCAAAGAGTGTTTTCTTGAACTAGAACGATAAAAATTAGTTCAAAGACGCTTGTCTGTTAGAAGACAATTCTGAATATGAAAAAATAACGGAACGAGTATCCCGATAGCGACACACGTGCACTCCATGTACACCATAATACATGATGGGCACGTACAGAACAACCACATGCAACACACACAGCGGCAGGGATATCGAACCGCAACACCAACACGTGCACCCAATAGCACATGCAAACACCGCAACACGTGCAAACGTCAACAACAGCACGCGGCAATAGTAAAAGGAGCACAGCGAGGTAACAACAAGAGACACAGCAAGCGGTAGACACCAACACAATAGGGACAGTGGCACGACCACGATAGTGTCGGCAGTGATAGTAAGAGACGGCAGCGAGCACAGCGAGAGCGATGGTTCGAGGGGTTACTATGAGATTGTGGAGTGGATGGCAGGGGGCACAGCAGGCTATGGCGAGGGTGGCGGATGTTGAGGTGTTGATGGTGTGAAGAAGAGCTGAAGGCAGTGTGATCGGTTGTGGAACGACAGTGGGGGCTTCGGGATGCGGTGGCTTCGATGCAAAACGGTGATGAGAATAGGGGAGAGGACGGCAGTGCACAGGGCAGGGGACTCAGGGAGGTAACAGTTAGAGTGAAGGGCAGCCGGGCGAGCGACCGGTGGCCCTCGGGAAGTTCAAGCGGTAATGGCGGGGAGTTGCTCGGTGGTGAAGTCGAGGGTGACAGAGAACATGGGACATCGAGGTGGAGTTAGTCGGAGGTGGCGCTTAACTGTAGTGGAGTCGGTGCTGCGCAATGGCGACGATGGAGGAAGGCGGCAAGGTGGGCTTCACGACGGGGTGCTGCACGTCAGTGGAGAAGGTAGTGCTTGAACGGAGGTGGTAGCGGTGGTGAGGAGGAGGGCGAGCATTTGTCGACGAGCGAAGGAGTGGAGTATTGAGGCATCGGGGCTTAGGTGGCGAGGTGAAGGAGGGAGAGGGAGCTCTGCTTGGTTTCGAAAACAGAAAAGAAGAAGAAGAAGAAGAGGAGAAATAGAGAGGTGTCGGGGAGAGAGGAGTGGGGATTAAATAATATATTAATATAATAATGGGTATTGATTATGGGGGTTAGTTGAGGTAGTGGGGTGTGGGGATACGGGATTAAATGGAGAAAATAATGAGATTGTGGGGACCAGTTATGGAGATAAGGGGATCTGGTTGGGTTTTGGGTAATGGGTTAGGATCCAATAGGATTTGCTTAGGGTTAAAAGTGTGGGCTTGGATTAATAGACTTGGGCTTTAGGTTTGGACTTCACAAAATAAAATAATAATTCTAGAAGGGTTAAAATATTGGGCTTAAAAACTATAAGATGGTTTGGGCTTGATAAAAAAAGTAATTGATTATTCAAATACGTGCAATAGAGTTAAGGAAAATAGAAAGAATTACGGAAAACTTTAAAAATACAATAATACGGAGAAAAGAAAAATACAAATCCGTATTAACGGGAACGGATGTTATAATACCCATGGCTCGAAGATACTCTAGCAATTTGCAATGAAGCAAGTTCAGAGTGCGCTTCGCCATTCAATCTTCTCCTACAATCCGTTAGCGCCTCCACGAACGGTTCAGAGTCAATACATATGGCTCGAAGATTCTCTAGCAATTTGCAAAGAAGCACATTCAACGTGCGCTTCGCCATTCGATCTGCTCCTGCAACTTGTTAATACTTAAACTAACAAGTTCGGAATCCATATCATTGGCTCAGAGTTACTTTAGCAACATGAAATTAAGCACGTTCAGATTTTAACTCGCCATTCGATCTGTTCCTGAAACTAGTTAAAATTCCTTGAAGACAGATTAGGAGGTCCAAAATCGTGGATCGCCGTTACTCCAGTATCACTTGTAAAAGGCAACAATTAGATTTCAACTCTCCACTCGATGTGACTCTCACAATTTGTCGGAGGACTCATACAGCAAGTTTAGAAAATGACTCCCCCTCACAGTTGCTCCTACAACTAGCTGAGTTCAAGACAGAGAAGTTCAAAATTGTGTCACACGCCGTCGATGGTTCGTTAGCTATACAAACAGACTTGATCTCCTGTTATTTGGCTACAAAGAACCCATTCGATGGCACATCAACCTTGGCAGCAAGGATCAAGCATATGATAAAAATTCTTCAAATCACAGAACTATCCCAAATCTATGCATTAAAATCCAGCATCACCAAAAATATTTACAAGCCCGATCAAACACTTCGTTGGCTCCAAACAATGAATTCAATGCTCTGATCACCACTCGAGACCAGCAACTCATTGACTCAAAACAATGTTTTCATTGTCCAGCTTACCACTATTGGCTCGGGGCGAATCCTTCCAACAACCCCATAACTTCATGTCAAAGGTTTAATCCCAAAGGCCACCTTCTAAACTTGTCGGGTACAAACGGTAGGTTCTATAATCGATTCGGACTAAGGGTTGGCTCCCCAAACGCGACGGATCAAACGGCTATATCTACGTTTAACTCCGTCATGCACCGTCAACAGTTCGTCAGCTATACACAACAGACTTGAAGCCTTATTATTTAGCCACAATAAATTCAATCGATGGTCCATCAATATTGGCAACAAGATGCACCACAAGGATAAAGCATGCAAAGAGATTACATCAAGAATCAGAGAAATATTACGAGCTTATATGTTCAGACCCGGTGGTGCTACAGATATCTACACGTAAAAAATTTTGAATCATAAAAATTTGATCTACAAGCCGTCTCTTCGACTCCGTGGGTAAGGGACGTTATTCCTAAGATATACGAGCCTCCTTGTGGGTCGCCTGCCGGCTACCACTTTTTCTTAGCTGTCGGCATCTTTGGTAGAAAATGTCGACCCCATGGTTTGAGATTGCTAGCCCACACACGAGGTGCATGACTCTCCACTAGGCAAAGCCAAACTCAACAAAGCCGACGCGCTGCTCCGAGCGTCACCAGGATGTCGAGGGGGCCCCCATGCTATCGAGGGGGCACCCGTGCTATCGGCCCCGCACCCCCAACGATCGACTCGACTCCACCAACGTGGCACTCTCTTTCACATTAGTCGTGGTGCCTTCCTTCACTTCAACCATTGATTCCTTTTTCGCACCGACGACGTGCGAGATGTTTGCTGCTCGCAACCCACCAAGTCTCGCTTGAAGGCGATACAACTCTAAGTCTTTCTCGACAACTACTTCTCTGAGTAGAGCACACTCTCCAATACTGTCTTTGGTCACTTTTGGAGGCAGTGGCAAGTTGGCAAGACGATCAGTATACAAGAGTGCTAACTAGAAATCCCTCCCGATAAGCGCCGACATAAGGCGAACAGACTCTAACCATTCATCCTCTGGCTGAACACGCAAATGGTCAACTGCCAATTCCCTTATGCGCAGTCGTTTGCAAAGGCACTCAACCTCGTCACTACGGGGGTTCTCACCGGATCCCACGATCATCTGTCAACAATCCCAAAAGCATGGTCAAACAAAAAGACAAATACTAGGTGTCACGGGCAAGCATCGCTTCAAAGCACATCAACATAATATGACAAATGGTAACAAATCTTGAAGATAGTTTTTCATCCACTAGAATGAAGATACAGGAATGCGGTGGCCAGTTCGCAATTAGGCATCATAGAAAGTAGCTACAAGTCTGAAACTAAGACAAATAAAGAAAGCTTGAAAGAAAAAAAGGGCATAACAAGGTGAATCAAGCATCCACCTACTTCAGCGCCACTATGGACAAGAAACCCCTAGCAGTTTCCTTCCCCTTGTCCTTCTTTCCAGAGCCGCTCCTCGGTTTGCCCACGGGAGTGCCGATTCCTCCATCATCCTTCCTACCCGTATCAAGGGACTCACTAGGTGGAAGAGTCGCTTGATAGCCTTTCCCATCAAAACCAGGATCATGCTCTACTACATGTGAAATCACTGCGACATAAGACTTGAGCATTACCCCCTGTAGCTTGGACTTACACTCAGACCTCGACCTTCAACTCTGAGGCCGCATCAGCGTGAGCCTTCTCCAACTCTAGTAGAAGGTTAGCGTTCCTCTTCTTCAATGGCTTCTCTCTCTCCTTTAATGCCTCTACCTCAAGGTGCATCCCCTCCTTACTCGCCGCCAATGCCTCCAACACAAGGTGCGCCTCCATTTCCTTCTTCCTCAGCTCCTTTAACTCCACCTTTGAATCCTTGATGGCTTCCTTCTTGTTTTTCTCGGTGTGAGAGATACGGGTCCTCAGGTTCTTCACCTCGGTTGCATAGAAGTCAACCAAATGCCCAAAGTGACATATCGCATGAAACAAGGAGAAAACAGTTAAAATGTAGAGATGCAAGGGAGGAAAGCGCAAGCTAAGGAACATAGGGAACTAAATCATACCGTCATGTGTGCCCTTGCAATCTCCATGACCGATCTCTCGGGGGGCTCCATCCTCAGCCTCTCTCTGTCAACTGGAGTGAGAATGTGGCGGCTAGCTTCAAGGCAAGCGACAGAGTTCCCCAAAAAGCTTTCCTGGGGTTTCACGTTCCAGTCAGGAGTATAAACTATGTATCCCCCGATTAGTGAGTAGCGCGACAGCCATAGCAGTCAGTGGGGCTGACGTGGCACTCGCCACTACCACATCTAAGGAAGAACCTGCCTTAGCAGCAGGCGGTACCTCTGCAGGGAGCTCAGTCTGCACGGTAGGGGCCAGGGGTAGCAAGTCCTGGGAAAGGGAAGGAAGCGCAACCGACCTCTTTTGGTTCTTCGGCTCGTCTTCCCTCTTGTTATACAGCGCATCCAAATCTACCAGAAGGTCTTCATAATCCATGCTTGTTCTTCCTAAAAGGTGAAACATGAAGGAGTTAAAACTCATAAAACCAAATGAAAGCAACAAAGGCATGGATAAAATATCAAGAAAGCAACAAAAGCATGGATAACAGTGCATGAAAGCAATAATGGTAAAACTGTACTAGAAACAGCCGGCACAAGACCACCTTCAAAGTGTACTTCGTCATTGATGTCTTGCCATGCCAACACCTTCAGTCCGAGTAGGGCATCACTAACGTTCTTCTCTTCCAAGGTCATTACTGGCTTCGCTCTCACCGTCGAGGGAACCATTCCCCTCCATGTAGTGGGGATTCCCCATGGCTCAACGCTGCGAAGAACAAGAAATTTATCCTTCCAATAGCTAATTGAGCGAGGAGCATCGACTAATCCCTGATTCTTACGAGATCTAAGGTACCGATGCTCCTCCATTTTGCTCAGTTGGATGAGTTTGAAATGGCATCTAAACACCATAAGACTCGGCTCAGCTCCAAGCTGGCGACACTTTAAGACAAATTCGACAACGTGCCACCACGTGTTCGGCACTAGCTGCACCGGACATAGCTGATACCAGTTGAGTACCTCTTTAACAAAGGGGTGAAGGGGCAAGCAAAGCCCTGCAAAGAAGGCATCGCATGGAAAGAAATAGTATTCCTCAGACATGGTGTAACAAGCCTTAACTCCAGGACCTGACAAGAGTAAGCTATACTTGCAAGGAATCTCAAAGCCCGTTCGAATCACGGCAAGCTCCTCCCGTATAAGAAAGGTGGCGGCATAATTAGCCTCAGTAGTGTAGACAGGCTCTGGCTCGTTATATTCCATGCCACTCCTAAGAAACTCTCGGTCAACTACAGGATACTCCCTAGTCAGTTCTGGGACAAGGTACATCGGGGTCTTAAGTGTGCATCCCCTATCTCTCTCAGGCTCGACGATCATTTTCACAATAGTGGAACGATCGAATGCATCACACCCACTCTCCATTTTGCCAAACGGGCTGAATACCATCGTCTGCATCTAGACTAACCGATCTAGGACAAGCGTAAGGTGATGGAATGCTAGACATAATAAATGACGATTGTAAGAATGTTACCTACTCAAAGTAATGCCAAATAACGAATCTACAGCCAGAAACCAGCACCACTGTTGAACACCAAATGAACCACCAGCCCATCCCAGTAAAACACCGCAACTTCTAGAGAGAGAAGCTCTCAAAATTTTCTAGAGAGAGAAATTGAAAGTGGTAAATTAAGGAGTAGGAGGTGTAATCAACTCCTATTTATAGAACCCAGGAGATCAAACTGCCACGTGGTAGAATCTGAGCCCTTGACGAGATTGAACGGTCAGATCACACTATAACAGGTCCAATAAGAAAAGTATCTTAGCAACAGGATAGTCGACCGGCAAAACGAGCGAACGTCACTACGCTCGGTCGATGAAAGAAGTAGTCTGATGGGGCAAAAAAATTCACAAACACTTGGTGGGCGTGATGAGGTGAACAATTTCACAAACACTTGGTGGACAAATGGAGTGAACAATTTCACAAACACTTGGTGGGCGTGATGAGGTGTACAATTTCACAAACACTTGGTGGATGTCATGTTCACCACCAATAGAAGAAAACCCATCACCAACCAAGCTTCAATGTGACAGTCTACTAGCCCCGCAAAGTCCCCAAGTCCGTTCAATCTCTCTCAACCAAGATCAAGCTCAAAAAATCAACTCAAACTTCAAAGAGGTGATCAAATCCAAAAACCCTGGCACTCCTACCTTGGTGTAAGGAAAAGAACTCCGCCAAAGAAAACTCAACACCAAACAAGGCAAGCTCCTTGCCAAATCAAAGCTTCAACCTATAATTTGAAAGCAATGGCAGAAAATCCCAAACAAAAATGGGGCTCTTGGTTCTCAAAAGAAAGAGAAAAAAAGAAGTAAGGGTGTACTCAGGTTTTGTGTTCGCAAATCAAAAACCCAAACAAAAAACCTCTTCAAACGGGTTCACGGGTTCACAGGTTCAGCCCCGCTATCCGAACCCGCAAAATCCAAACCCTATTCTTCTTTCTTCTTCCTCTTCAAAAACAAAAACCGGGCACGAAGACTTTCCCCCCTGCCCACCACCACGACTTGATGATGAAGCACTTCCTCACATCGTCGCCACACTCGCCCCTCCCCTCGTCGCCATGCTTGCCAAAATAAGGGGCCGCAACTCAATGAAATGACTCACTCCATAGCTCGCAGAAAAGCTATAACTCGACCATTCCTTATCTCGATGAGAACCACTAGCTCCATAGCGCGGAGAATTCAGAGATCATAGCTCGGTGACAAGATTCAAAGTTCATAGCTCACCGAAGCTTTATAGCTCGCCACCACAACGAGAAGCTTCATAGCTCGATGCCAAAGCCATCACCATAGCTTGATGAAGCTCAACGTCCATAGCTAGGCGAAGCTCAACCTCCATAGCTCGGCCAAAATGCGAAACTCATAGTTCGGCCAAACCGCAATGTCCGTAGCTCGACCGAAACTCGAACATCATAGCTCAACGAAGCTTCAATTTGACATAGCTCGGCAGAGGCACCATAGCTCGTTGAAGCTCATAGCTCTCCAACGACCTCAACCCTTAGCTCGCCCAAAACATGGTTCGATGGAGTCGACTCACTCGAGAACATAGCACTCGACCAAAGCTCCGATAACACAAGCTTATAGCTCAAAGAATTCGAAGGCCATAGTTCGGCTCGGCCAAAATGCTAAGCTCATAGCTCGGCCAAACCGCATCTCCATAGCTCAGCAAAGCACCCTCATAGCTCGGCGAAGCTTCAAAATGCACATAGCCCAGTGGAGCACCGACCATCATAGCTCACCACTGTGAAGAGAAGCCTTATAAACTCAACGTCCAAGGCCATCACCATAGCTCGGCGAGGTCAAGGCTCCATAGCTCATCCAAAGCTTCTCATGGCTTGGTGAGACACCTACCGAAGCTCGAAGGCCATAGCTCGACGGTGCTTTGAACTCCATAACTTGGCAGAGTCGAGAGCACATAGCTTGGTGAGAAATCCAAGAGGCAATAGCTCCATAGCTCAGCAAAGTCTTCAAAGTTGGAAGAAAATCTCCATAGCTCGGCAAAATTGACAGTCGGGCTAAGGGGTCTTCGCTGTGATTGCTGGCCCTCGGATCACTCCAAGATTCGAGCACGGGTGCGATCGACGCACGAGATGGAACCACGTCGCCCTTCTTCTTCCTCAGAGCTCCACTCGCTTCTCCACCGCTTGATCTGACTCAGCGGGCGAAACGACCATTGATGGATGCTCCTGAATGTGCCACATTGCCACAGATAACAACGATCAAATCTGAGCCCTTCGATTGCATCAGCGTGTGAGTCCCTTGTGATCAATGCTTCTGATCGCGTCAAAAACCATGCCCAACTCTCATTATTCACAAAAATTCCCAAAAAATCATTTAAAATTCAAAAAATTAATTAAAAATCCAAAAATAATTACTTAAATTTGGAAAATTAAATTAAAATTGTGAAAAATAATTTAAAATTGAATTTATCAATCATAAAATTTGAAAAAGTGATTTTAAAATTAGGAAAAACTACGGTTTCGGAAAATCTAAAAAAATATGAAAAAATCTATGAAGATATTCACTGCCTTTAGAAGCCACATATCAGTTCTAAGTAGTTCCAAGCACCCTGACAGCTAAGATTGAACTCCAAAGTCCAAAAGTAAGACATACTACTCTCCGAAAGCCATAAAAATTGCCTTCCATGTGTGGGGGGCTTATGATAATGGTAAAAATCGTAGCAAATTAGGGTCGTATGATTCAAGCACAAACTTCAAAGCTTCTACAGGCAAATTAATCATAACGGGCCTCCTTAACAGGTCCCGGCCTTTTTCAGACTCCTCCACAAGACATAGACTTCTTCCAAGCCCATAAAATGTAACAGGCTAGGCCCACTCGGAGAGACACCCAGCCCATGAAGGCTAGGAGTCAAATTTCTTATCCCTTAACAAGAGAACTTATATCTTGAGGGGGAAGAACACAAAGGAGATAGAGGAATTCATATCGATCCAACGGATCTAAATCGATCTCTTGATATATTTCTCAAGCCGTATAAATACCCTCCCCCCTCCACAGTCAGAAGGTAATCAACAACTTATCAGTTTCTCTCTCATACTCTCTTTCTCTTCACGGTGGTCAGTCAACGATCTCTTCACGGTGGTCAGTCAACGATCTAGCTTCAACCTCAGGATCTCTAACCTCTTTTCACGGCCAAGGTCAAAGGTCAGATTTTTAGTAGTTTCCATTAAATAAGAACTCACTATCTGTTTGCTGCCACAACAAAATAAGAAGCAACAATGGGTATGGATTTCAAACTTGTTAGTTTAGGTATTAACAGGTTGCAGGAGCATATTGAATGGCAAGTTGAAATCTAAACTTACTTTGTTGTGAGTTGCTAGAGTAACTCCGAGCCATGGGTATGGACTCGAACCTATCGTCCAGACGTTAACGAGTTGAGCTCTGAACGTGCTTCATTACAGGTTGCTAGAACAACTACGAGCCACGGGGTATGGACTCAAACTTGTCTTATAATGAGCTTCTAATGAGTTTTTGGTGTCGGACTTGACATTGAACTCATTAAATGCATCCGTAGAGTTGTACAATAATTTTGTAAAAACTAACACATTAATAATAAATTTTATTGGAAAATAAAACTAAGTGGCTGTGCTAATGGCTAGATGTTATTACATGCAATGACCGGTTGTGAAAGATGTTTTAATTGAAAAAAAAAAAACTAAACAGCTGCTCTAGTTCTAGCCTTTATTTAGGAAATATTCAAAATATGTAGAAGAGGCAGGCATTAAATGCCCTTGTTGAAGTTCATGAGGTGTTTCACTTACCAAATACTTGAAGATATCTCCTTGCCCCCCGGGACTTCAAGTTGATGAGCCGTTAGGCGAACAACTTGATAGAACTTGCTTGGACTTGCCTGTTTTGGAGCAAATCTTCCACTGTTTTGCATAGAGAATGGGAGATCTTTAGGTTCTCCAGTGAATTTAGGAAGAACTGTTTCTTTATGTTGAATGAGCGGAGTTGCTTTGGACGGGGGATTCAAGTTTGTTGATGTATTCTGATAAGGATGAACTTGGACCTGGTGGGAGATGATTTAGCAGATTTGAAAGTTCTCGACAGGAATATCTAGTATAGCAGCTTCAAGCTCATTTACAGATTCGGTGTTACTGTGATTGCTTTCTGGCAGTAGCTTTATGGTGTCGAGGGGGAAAACCGAGCCCCTATTGTGGCGATGTAGCATGCTCGTGCTGTTTATTGGCTCCCTACAATGGCCTATACCTCCGATTGTTGGTAACTTCATTTTCATGTGGAAGGCGAAACCAACTGTATGGAAGGCCGCTAGGCCAGGACGAATGAATATAGCATTGTAAGCGGCATTGACGTCTACTACTATAAAGTCCAATGCTTCCATTCGAATAGTGGGGGCTTTTCTTGCTGTCACACCGAGTTTGACGATTCATTATACTTGAATGGGGACATTGAAGAATCCATGGAG
>CM030364.1:71688193-71895693 GCA_017893485.1 Hemerocallis citrina | reverse complement strand
ATCTCGAAGGGGGTAGTGAGGTAACTTTTTGATGCCATGTGTTGTTCTCCAGCCTTATCGAGTATTTGGCGTCTTTCATCTATTTTTCTCGGATCATTTATTTAATTTTGCGATGTGTTTACTAATTGTTCGGGGGCCTTAACTGTACATTCTAGGCAATAATTGTTCGTTCAGGGGCTCAAAAATATACCCCCAAATTTTTAATTATTTTCCAGAATTTTTAGTTAATTTTCCCGAATTTTTGGCAATTTTTTCGCAATTTTTAAATAAATAAAACGAATTAAATAGATAAAAAATGATTTTTAATACTGATTTATGGCGTGGCGCAATCTGGACTTCTGATCATCGTCGAGCGTGATTTTCTGAGGGATCTGACGGTCTCCATCGCTCGGCAGACTTTTCCCCCATTTGTGAGCTCGGAATGGCACTTGCTCGGCTGCCGACCGGAGACTAGGGGGTTCGGCGTGCCGAGCGACGTGGCGCAATCTGAGCCATCGGATGGTGGCACGTTTCCCAAAAAAACGTTATCTTGTCGTTTAGTGTCCTCGGCGCTCAATCTGGACTGTTGATCATTAGGAGCACGGATTTCTGAAAGATCCAACGGTCGTAGTAGCACGGTGTCTTTTTTCTCCGTTTACGAGCTCGGAATGGCACTTGCTCGGCTGCCGACCGGAGACAGGGGGTCTCGGCAGGCCGAGCGACGTGGCGTGCTCTGAACCGTCGGATGGCGACGCACATCTCGAGACGGGCACATTTCTCAAGAAAACACTATCTTGTCGCTTAGTGTCTTCGGCGAGATCTGGGCTGTCTGATCGAGATCAGGCGCGATTCTTGAGGGAAAAGTGAGTTTTCCCCATTTGCGAGCTCGGGAAGGCACTTGCTCGGAATCCGTCCGGAGATAGGGGGTCTCGGCAGGTCGAGCGATGTGGCGTACTCTGTCTCGAGACGATCCTGTTCCCAAGGACATTAATGGTGCTTCGGGGTTCGCGCGGCGTTCCATTTTCCCAAGTTCATTAAGGACAACTCCTTCAATTAATGCGTGGCATTTCAAATTCCGAGGGTCATAATGGCTGGACCTTAGAGGGGAGCTTATAAGTACTCCACTCCCTTTGTCATTTCAATCGCACCAAATGTAGAGTTTCAAACTTCGGGGGCATTGGCCTTGGGTAACTTGTCTTTCGAGGTCCGAGGGGATTGTCGCTCTTTTGTCTTTTTCTTCTCCCGTTCCTGACGGCCCCAAAGTGGATGTCAGGAGCGGGGTGGAACGAGGCAATAGTGGTGACGACTATGGTTCGGGCCCGAGGGATGAGTTACTTCAGAAGGACGGGTGGTACCCCTGTTGCCTTGTTCTTCTCCCGTTTCTCACGGTTCCGAAGGGGATGTCAGGAGCGGGAGAGAATGAGGCAGTAGTGGCGACGACCGTAGTCCGGACCCGGGGTGTGAGCTTCTTCGGAGGGACGGGTGGTCGTTCTCCCACCAAGATCTTCTGCCTACTCTGTTTGCTCCGCAGTGGGTGTCAGGGTCGGCAGAGATCTTGGCGGGAGAGGTGATCATCCATGTCCGAGTCCGCGGGGTGAGTTCGTCGGAAGGACGAGCGGTCGTTCTTTCGGAAGAAATGAAGGGCGTTCCGGGCAAGTTGTTTGCAACTGTGAAGGCGCGGTTGCCAGAGCATGCCGAACCCTTGCAGTTGCAATCGACTGGCTCGGAATGGTTTGCTTCATCCGATCTCCGAGTGTTGATGGGCCCCCTCCCATCTCTGTCTTCCTTCCGGGCTGATAGCTTCTACTGAATGTCAACCCGGAGGAGTTAGAGACGGGGGGAGTGCCGATCTGTTTTTGACCGGGCCCGTGGGTCGGCGGGATACCGACCGAGAACAGGGCCCGGGGGGTGCTCGCCGAGGGCGGTGCCTTAAAGCTTTGAATCAAAACTTTTTTTGGTTCCTTTAGACAGAGGCGGGGCGTCCGAGGGTCCAGTCGTCCGAGCGATGTGGTGCAACCCGAGCCGTTGGATGAAAGTAAGTTTTCCCCGTTTGCAGGCTCGGGAAGGCACTTGCTCGGATTCCGATCCCATTGCGCCGAACTAGCTGACTTGGTGAGGAAGGCAGTGGTGATGGGCCTTCGCGACGTTTCGAGAGCAGCCCAAAAGTCGCGAACTTTCATTTGGAAGTCCAAGGGACGTTCCTTTTTACTATAAATCTTCACCCCCCCCTTAGACCCAGTCTCATTTTTTACTTTTACTCTCTCTCTTCAGTTTTCACTTTGCTTCGAAGTTTTCAGCTCTCTGGTGGTGGTGCTAGCTGTCGCGGTAGCGTTCCTTGCCTCCGGTGAACTTTCCGACCGTACATATCACTTCAAGGTCAGTCTCTTTCCCTTCTCTCTTAGAAAAAATGGTTAAGATCACGGATGAGACCCCCGCCTCGGAGCAAGCCGTTGGCCGAGGGGATAAAGGGAAGGAGGTAGTGGAGCCGAGCGATCAGAGTGTCGTTCGTCCGGACAGAGAGGGCGAAGTGGCTGAGCTGCCCGAGGAGGTCGTGGCGGTGTCCCGAAAGGGTAAAGCTGTGGTCACGATAGTGGAGACGCCGAAGAGAGCGGGGGCGTTCGGTCGGCAGCCTATCGCCCTGTCGAGCGTGGGAGGCATCCGGGACTATGACGAGGGTACCTTGGAGAGAGTCACCTAAGGCACGGCTAAGCTGGTGGAGGAGAACGAGCCGAGGGAGCTGTCCGAGGTGGACCATAGGATCTCGTCTCTTACCGAGACCGATCTTTGTCTGATCCGAGAGGGTTTCCGGATCCCCGCCGACTACGGACTGCTCCTCCCTGGGCCGGGTTTCCGAGCCAACACAAAGTCCTCGTCGGACGTGTGCGTCTTTCCGGTCGACTCCCTAATTGTCGGACTCCGGTTTCCCCTCCACCCGTTCGTTGTGGATGTGTTGACATGGTACGGGTTGAGCCCCACCCAGCTGATGCCGAACACATGGAGGCACGTCACGGCATTCGTCCTCCGATGCCAAGAGGTCGGCGGCAAGCCGACTATGTTCCTCTTCCGGAGCCTCTACCGACCCTGTCAGCCGAGGCGAGACGAGCAAAGGTTCTTTCTTTCGCCCCGGACGGGCGTGAAGCTGATCGAGAATCCGGACTCGATCAAACATTGGAAGGAGAAGTATTTTATTATCCGAGCCCCCGCGCCGTGGGTGATACCGACGGTTTGGGCGAAGGAAGGCCTGCCCAAGCGGACCAAGAGGGAGGCGCCGCTGAGTGATGAGGAGGCGGAGGTCCAGAGGAAGCTCCTCGCCCTGCCAGCGCTAAGCTGGAAAGATATTACCGAGGAGGAACTGTTCTGAGGGGGTCTCAGTCCGATCGACCCTAGTATGCCTCTGGTATTTGTACTCTTTGTTTAAAGTCCATGAAAATTTTTCTAAGTTTCTTCATTCGGCTTGTGCAGGTACGATGAAGCTGGATTACAAAGCTTTGGTGGCGAAGGGCAGGTCGGAGCAGGAGGCGAAGAAGAAGAGGCCTTCGGCGGCGCCTCAGGACAGCCGAGCCACGAAGAAGCCTTTGGTGGCGAAGGTTGCCGACCAGCCGAAGGTCATGGTCCTCGCGGAGGGGGAAGTCATGGTCCTCGACCCTCCGACCTCGAATGCGCCGGTCTCGACCCTCCGACCTCGGATGTGCCGGTCCTCGACCCTCCGACCTCGGATGTGCCGACACCGATCTCGAAGGGAGATACTCCTGGCTCGTCGAGCGGTGTGTTCGGCGCAAAGGAGGCGTTGTCCCTCCAAGTTCCGCCCCTCACCGCCGATGTGGAGAAGATCTTGACCGAGCGTCATAAGCAGATCTTCGTCCCCGACTGGCAGGTGATGAACGTCGACGGCTTCTTGGGCGACGGGAATATCTGGATGGAGGCGGTGAGGCACCTGCCGACCCCGAAGGATCGAGCGACCCTGAAGGCCGGGATGGCAGGGGACGCCGTGATGCAGATTGCTCGGAATATTATGTCGGTAAGTGGGCCGAGCCCCCCTTCATCCAAATTTCTTCCTTAGAATTTTTCTAAGTTCTTGGGTTCGGGTTTTAACGTGTTGTTCTCTTTCCGACTCTCTGCCACTTCAACTTCCTGGTCGAGGAGTTGGCGAACAAGGAGCGGGAGAAAGAGCGGGAGAGGGCGGAGCGCGTCAAGGTCGCTCAGCAGCTTGATGCCGAGCAGCTTCTCTCGACGAAGAGGGCTGCTGCAGTAGGGGGCCTGGAGAAGCAGCTGGCCGACGCCATTCAGCTGTCGAAGGACACGGCGGCCAAGCTTGAGAAGGAGGCAGCCGAGCTGAAGGAGGAACTGGCCAATGCTCGGTCGGGAGCGGAGAAAGAGGTTGCCGAGCTGAAGGAGGCGCTGGCCAAAGCTCGGTCGGAAGCGGAAACGGCTCGGAAGAGGGCCGAGAAGATCAAGGCCAAACACCTGAAGAAGGTGAAGAAGGTGAGGAAGGCCGTGCAGGAGGAGGCCGCGCAGCACATGATCCAGAACATGGAGGATGCCTACGGTCGAGCCCTGCTCCACGTAGCCGCCAAGAACCCGGGCTTCGACACGTCCTCCTACCATTTTTACGACCCTGTGGAAGGGGAGGAAGGGATTACCGAGGGTCTGCTCGGCCCCGAGGGAGAAACGGAACCTGTCGAAGGCCCTGGGGAGACCGAAGCCGAGGGCGAGGAGGAGGATGACTCCGGGGAGGAGAGTTGGAGTGAAGGCGGAGGCGAGGGCGATGGCGAGGACAAGACCGGGGGGTCGACGGACCCGAACGGCAAAAAGGTCGACCCCTGACTCGGTTGTCTTCTTTTAGTTTTTTGTTGTTTTGTTTCTTTTTGTAAGCCTCATCGCGGACTGGCCACCGCTTGTGTAAAACTTTTGCCTCGATTTTGAATGAAAACATTTCGTTTGGCCAAAATCTGTCCAAGTGTTGAGCCTCGGATTTGTGTGTAACTAGTTGTAGATGTTTCCGTGTATTGTCCCATCGGATTTATCTCCGCTTTTCAGGTGAAGTTCGGTCCGATCACGGAGGTTATCTACCTTCGGAAGGAGCTGGCCAAAACGAAGCGTGAGCTCTCGGACAGCCGATAGAGGCGGTTTCTCCTGCTCGGCCAGCTGGAGGAGACGAGGGCTGCTCTACGGAGGTACTGTCGCGAGCTGTGGCAACTGCGGAAGTACCCCCAAGCTCCTTGTCCCGGAGGGGAAGTCGAGCGGCTCCGTGGGGAGCTTACTGCCGCCGAGCAGAGGAATGACGACCTTCTGGCTGAGGTCCAATATTTGGAGTTAGCGGAGAAAGAACGCTCGGCGGAGGGAGAGAAGCTGACTTCCGAGCTGGAGAAAGCGTCGACCGAGCGCAAGAGGCTATTGGCCGAAGTCGACAGGCTCAGAAGGATCACGATAGATAGGGGGATCGAGGTCACCCATTACCGACGGCTTGCGACCGACAGTGCCAATGCCTCGGGCTCGTCGAGGGCCCCTCGACCGAAGAAGTTGGCGAAGGACGACGCCTTGAGGGATAGAATCATCGAACTGGAGGAGGAGGTCGCGTCGCTCAAGCCCTTGCCCGAGAGAGCCAACGTCCGGAGCACATCGTGTACCCGCGAAGAGAGCGAGAGAGGGATTACATTTTACGAACTTGCGACACGCTTGCCCTCGGTCAGACGGAGTCCAGCTGACGCTCAGAGTAGTGCGGCCGTTTCGTCGAGCGGGGCTTCGGTCGGCGCCGCGGTTAGGACCAGCAGCGAAGGGGGGTTGCGCTTCGTTGGTTTAGGGTCGAGCTCGGAGGGCAGGCCTCATCGTCCTCGCGTTTCCCTAAACCGAAGCATTCCCCTTCCGAAGAGGCCCTAATCATGTCGTTTTCCATTTTTGTTGGTTGTTGTAAAAACCTAATTGTAGGGTCGGTTCGGCCGTCTGTAACACTATTATGTCTGAATGCGAATCTTTTTTGGAAAATTTTCAAGTGTTGGACTTCGGCAGTGAATTGAAACTTTGCTATTTGTTTTCCCCTTTTTTCAGCTCGAGGCGTCCGATTCATATGCTGATCTGTACGGCTCGGATGATGACTCTGAATCCGAAGCCTCTTCTGGGACGGCGGCTCTGAGTCCTAGGAGCGTCGAGCTGGAGTTACGCCGAGCTGAAGGTGAGCGGGCTCACCTTTTGTCCGTCCTCGACCAAATCTCCTTGCTTAAGGTTGGCGGGTCGGACCCTTTTGTTGTACGCTAGTTCAACTCTTCTTCGGTAACTCCGCTGCCGAATCGACGCCCTTTCCCTCAGCTCGTCTATCAAGTCCAAGTCTGCTCTGAGGTCCCTGGCATTCTGTGCTTCGTCATAGGCTGTGAGCCGAGGAGAAGGTATTCCGACCTCAAGAGGTATCACGGCCTCGGACCCATAGGTGAGGTTGAAAGGGGACTCGCCTGTAGGGGTCCGCTTGCTCGTGCGGTAGTTCCATAGGACGTTGGGGAGTTGGTCGACCCATAAACCCTTGGAACTTTTGTCGAGCCTTTTCTTGATGCCTGCGAGGATCTGCCGGTTAGCATTTTCTGCCTGTCCGTTCGACTGAGGGTGGGAGACGGACGAGAAGCGCTGCTGAATGGCCAGGTCGTCGCATAGAGCTCGGAACGCTGCGCCTGTGAACTGAGTCCCGTTGTCCGTTACGAGGACACGGGGGACGCCGAACCTGCATATGATGCTCTTCCAGAAGAACTGTACCACTTTGTTCTCGGTTATAGTGGCAAGGGGCTCGGCCTCGACCCACTTCGAGAAGTAGTCAATGGCTACGACCAAGAACCTGAACTGACCCGGAGCCGGAGGGAAAGGCCCTAGTAAGTCCATGCCCCACATTGCGAAGGGGATGGGACTTGATAGGGAGGCGAGGTTGGCCTGAGGGAGGCGTTGGATGCTAGAGTGTCTCTGACAGGAGCTGCATTGCCGAACGTGTCGTTCGGCGTCTTGAAGGAGTGTCGGCCAGAAGTACCCATAATTCAAAGCTTTTCGGGCCAAGGACCTAAACCCCGAGTGCGCCCCTCCGATGCCTTCGTGAAGTTCTTGTAGGGCATATTCGGCCTGATCCGGAGAGAGGCACCTTAGGTACGGTCGGCCGTCTATTTGAGAGAAAGAGCGTTTGTATAAGATACCCTCGATCAGGACATACCGCTCGGCCCGGGTCCTGACTCGGTGAGCCTCTTTGGGATCCGAGGGCAGAACTCCATCCCTTAAGAATTCTATCAATGGCTTCATCCAACTGTCTTGTAACATGACTGGCAACGACTCCGCCGAGGCAGGCGTCTCATCTTCGATGCTCGGCTTGGAGAGGACTTCGATCAGCACGGTCTGTTCGAGACCTTGAAGTGAGGACGAGGCCAATTTGGAGAGGGCATCGGCCTGTGAGTTTTCTTCCCGAGGGACCTGCTGGATGAGCGCCTCTTCGAACCGGTCCATGAGATCCCGAACCCTAGCAAGGTACTTTGCCATCCGCTCATCTCGAGCTTCGTACTCGCCCAAGACTTGGTTCACGACGAGATGGGAATCGCTGTGGATCCGGAGGCGCTGTGCCCCAGCACTTCGTGCAAGTCCGAGACCAGCGATGAGTGCTTCGTTCTCTGCCTCGTTGTTCGAGGCCTTGAAATTCATACGGATCGCGTACTGGAGGACGAAGTCGTCAGGGCCATTCAAAATGATGCCAGCGCCGCTTCCTTCATTACAAGAGGATCCGTCCACGAAGACTGTCCAAATAGGGGGTCCATTCGGAATGTGTTCGACCTCAGGGATAGTGGACTCCACGATGAAGTCGGTGAGCGCCTGTGCCTTATTCGCTGTCCGAGGCTAGTAAGTGATGTCATGCTGGCTCAGCTCTATGGACCATTTTATCAGTCGACCCGAGGTTTCGGGCTTGTAGAGGATCTGCTTTAGGGGTTGGTCAGTGAGGACGATGATCGAGTGGGACTGAAAGTATGGCCGAAGCTTCCTCGCCGCTGTAACTAGGGCGTAGGCCATTTTCTCAATCTTCGGATAGCGGAGCTCGGCGTCCCGAAGCACCTTGCTCACGTAGTAGATGGGCCTTTGGGACCGGTCCTCCTCTCTTACCAGGACAGCACTTAGGGTCTGCTCGGAAGCAGCCAAGTAGACGAAGAGGTTCTCGCCCGGGACCGGTTTACTGAGCAGAGGGGGGTTCACCAAGTATGCCTTCAGTTGGTCGAACGACTCCTGTTGTGGCTGGCCCCATTCAAAACCCTTAGCCCCCCTGAGTGCTTTAAAGAAGGGGAGGCACTTTTCCCCCGACTTCGAGAGGAACCGACCGATAGCAGCGAGCCGACCGGTGAGCTTCTGCACCTCCTTGATGTTCCGAGGCGAGGCCATGTCTAATATGGCCTTAATCTTCTCGGGGTTAGCTTCGATTCCTCGTTGGCTTACCATGAAGCCGAGTAATTTTTCCGAGGAGACCCCGAACGCACACTTGTTCGGGTTCAGCCGCATGCTATGCTTTCTCAACACGCCGAAGGCCTCCTGGAGGTCGGCTACATGAGCGGTGCCGCGGATGCTCTTGACGAGCATGTCGTCAACGTACACCTCCATGTTTTGGCCGATCTGGCTCTGGAAGACCTTGTTGACGAGGCGCTGGTAGGTGGCGCCTGCGTTCTTCAAGCCGAACGGCATTACCCGGTAGTAGTAGAGGCCTTGGTCGGTGACGAAGGAGATCTTCGGAATGTCCGGAGGGAACATACGGATTTGATTATACCCCGAGAAGGCGTCCATGAAGCTGAGGAGATCATGGCCCGAGGTGGCGTCAATAAGGGTGTCGATGTTCGGGAGAGGGAATGGGTCCTTCGGACACGCCTTGTTCAGGTCGGTGAAGTCAATGCATATCCTCCACGAGCCGTTAGACTTCTTGACCATTACAACATTCGACAGCCACTCGGGATAATTTACCTCCTGTATGAACTTGGCCTTTAGAAGTTTATCAACCTCCTCCTTGATGGCCTGCTGTCGCTCGGGAGCGAACTTTCGCCTCTTCTGCTGGACCGGTTTGCACCCCGGTTCGACAGTCAGGTGATGGACGAGCAGTTCCTCGGAAATGCCGGGCATGTCCACGGCCGACCATGCAAACAAGTCGTGGTTATCTCGGATGCATTTAATCAGGTCCGAGCATAGTGCGGTCGGCAAGGATTTGCTGATGAGGAACTTCCGGCTCGGATCCTCGTCCGAGAAGAGCACTTCTTCTAACTCGTCCACCGGCTCGGACGTTGGGCGGGCCTTCGGCTCGGGGATTTCCAGTGTCTCGAGCGAGAGCACTGGTCCCCTGGTGGAAGTTATGTAGCACTTCTGGGCTGTTTCCTGGCTTCCCCTGACTTCCCCTACTCCCGACCGAGTGGGGAACTTCATTTTCAAATGGTATGCCGAGGGGACAGCTTCCAGGGCGGCTAGGCCGGGTCGGCCTAGAATAACATTATATGCTGCCGGGACGTCGACGACCATGAAGTCCATCGGCTCGGTCCGGGTAGTAGGGGTGCTTCCCGCAGTAACGTCTAGGGTTATCACCCCTTCGACGGTTACCGGGACCCCCGTGAACCCGTGGAGTGTGTAACTGGCCGGCTTGAGGCGGTCTCGGGACAGCTGTAGGCCTCGGAAGGCCGAGAGGAAGAGGATATTGACCGAACTTCCATTATCTACTAAAATCCTCTGCACCTTGAAGTTGGCCATGCGGAGGTCGATGACGAGGGCATCGCAGTGTGGGGTTCGGACCCCTTCGAGGTCGGCATCGGAGAAAGACACAGGGACGCCGAGACCTTTTGGGGGAGGGGCACTGTGGACCGAGTTGACCTCTCGGACGAAGGCCTTCCGGGAGGAATTAGAGGAGCCCCCCATGGGGCCTCCGTGGATCAGGTGCAGAACCCGTTCCTCTTCGAACTCGGGTGTCTCCTCGCGCCGCTCAGAACGCTTGTTAGCCCCCCGAGGCGGAGGAGAGTTGCGATCCGTCCGATCGTTAGCCTTCACGAATTTGGCCAACTGCCCCCTCCGAATGAGGGCTTCAATCTCATCTCTCAGAGCCCGGCAATCATTCGTATCGTGGCCATGGTCTCGGTGGTAACGACACCACTTATCTTTGTTCCTCCTCTTCGCTGGGATGTGCATCCTCGGAGCCGGAGGGATGATCCCCTCCTTCTCCACCTCCATTAGGATAGTAGAGATATTAGTGGTGAAGGGAGTGAACTTCTCGAACCTGGGGGGATGGCGGCGCTGACCGCCAATGTCCTTCTGAGCTTTCTTGGACCCCTCTACCCCCGTCGCCTTCCTCTTCGACCCTGCGGAGGGCCCTCCGAAGCTCGGAAGGGCTTCAGCCTCCTCTGCTCGGATGTACTTCTCGCACCTCAGGAGGAGGTTGGCGAAGTCATGCGGGGGCTTCTTAGCTAGGGATGATCGGAGGTTGGCGTTAAGGACGTTCGACTGGAACGCCACGGTGGCCACAGACTGGTCTAAGGAGGCGATAAACCTGACCTCTGCGGTGAATCTCTTCACATAGTCCCGCAGCTTCTCTTCCCTTTCCTGCCGCAGGTTCAGTAGGGAAAGACTTGTCTTCTCGGCTCGCCTGCTACTCACGAAGTGAGTAATGAACAGCGTCTCGAACTGCTCGAATGAGAAGATGGATGAGGGGGCGAGCCTGGAATACCATTCCCGAGCCGACCCCCTGAGGGTGGCAGGGAAGGTCCTGCAGAGCACCGCGTCGGAAGCTTGATGGATCAGCATCAGGGTCTTGAAGCTTTCGACGTGATCGACCGGGTCGGATTCCCCTGAGTATGTTTCAAACTGTGGCGGTTTGAACCTCCTCGGTATGTGGGCCTCCATGATCGACCGTGAGAAGGGGGGTCGGCTGGGACGGAAGGTTCCTGCTCGGGACTCCTACTCCCTGTCCATGCGGCCAATCCGCCTTTCCACTTTGTGGATACGGCGGATGAGGGCATCGTCCCTTCGCTGGTAACCGTATGATCCCCCGGACTCCTCTTCATAGGAGGGGGAGCGCGGACTCTGGTGCCGGTAGTCCTGGGATTGGCGAGGACTATATTGCTGCCGCTGGCGGCTGGGAGCCGGGGAAGGACTTCGGGTTCGGCGGCGAGGACTGGGGTCCCTCGGGGGCGTCGGAGCCCTCTGAGCATTCTGTTCGTTCTGCCGAAGGTTGAGAGCTTGCAGAAATCTCCTGAAATTGGAGGAACTCGGCCCGACTGATAGGCACCTCTCGGTCCCTCGGATGATGCCAATCCCCGGGGGAATGCGACCTCCTCCTTCGGCGCTCGGGAGACGCCGCTCGGCCTCTGCGGTCTGGGGACCTTCTGCCGTCTCGGCGACGAGGGGACCGCTCACCCTGACGCTGGCGGGAGGCTCCCTCTCGGGCCCGCCTCTCGTCAAGGTGGGTGCGGAGGTCGTCGTCCTTCTGGCGGTTCAGGAGGGTGATGCGGAGGTCGGGATGATGAGAAGCCATTGAGTCCGAGGACCCATTATGGGCCGAAACATGCTCCGGATTGATTGGCTGCTTCTGTTTCCGAGCATTATGGCCGGAAGGGCCATTGTTGGGTTGCTGCTTGGGATGAGGAGGTGGGACCTGCTGGGCCGGTGGAGGAAGATCGGACTGTGGAATAGGATTGACAGGGACTTCCTCCGTAGGGTCGGCGGTGTTGGCCACACGGTTCGACCCTCTAGATCTGACCTTCTTCGGAGGCATTGCTGCAGAGGACGACGAGGAAGTAGCTGAGGCTATTCGTGTGGTTTTTCCCATAGACGGCGCCAATCTGTTACCGCTGATTTCGGTGTGGGGGTAAACAGATAGAATTTGTGAGTCCGAGAAAAACCTGAACAGTTGACTCAGCCTTCTTGCTCCTGCCGCGACCTGCAAGGAAGTGCGAAACACCGGGGTTGATTCCGGCGACGCACCCTCCGACGCTCTTATCAGTAATCAGAAGAGATTAAGAAAGAGCTTAAAGTGGTGAAAAAGTGATTAACCTCGTCATGGAGGTAGAGGGATGATATTTATAGTCGCATTTGGAACGGTTAGGGGCCTGATTTCCTGCCTAACAGCCAGGAGGAAAATCCTCCTATTCTGTTCTGGGAAATTAGCCCCTGATTCCCTGGTGGGAGTCAATCAGGCCTGTTGATTTGATCTAGTCAAATCAATGGCCCTGATTCTCCTCTTGGTGAACTGGGCTTGTATCGGGTCGGGACCCGTGCCCAGTTAAAGTGGATGCGTTCGCGGGTTGATGGTTCTGTGAGAAGGAGACCCAATACCCGTTTTGGATCCACTTGTATATGAAATTACCTTTTTACCCTCGAGCATCAAGATTCGTGCCCAATATGGACGGTTCCGATTTAACCCCATTTTTAGCCATATCAGGCATATAGAACAATATGAGCAGTTCGGATTTTTCATAGGGTCTCTATTTCGTGAGTGTTTACGGAGTGCTCACCAAAGTAGTGTGCAACCGAAGATTTATATATCTATATAATAAATTACAAAGAAAGCTATCAAGTGGCTCACAATCAATCTCCCCCAAAATCAAAGGCCCATATCAAACCTCACAAAACACATTTTCCCTCTAAAATTTTAAACCCCAAAACCAAATTTTCCCCCCAAAAAAACTCATTAATTTATTACTATCTCTCTCTTCTCTTTACTTTTTTCATATTTCTCTCTTTCTCTCTCTCTCTCTATCTCTCTTTCCCATTCTTTCTTTATTTACTTAGAAATTTTGATTTTAAGATTTCGGTTTTGTAAAATTTCAAAATTTTTAATAACAAATATCTCTTCAACAATTAAATTTTATTATTTTCCACACTTAAAAGTTTTAAGAAGTTAGATTTTATACCTCCATTTATAATTATTTTTCAACATAGATTTTTATTTATAACTAATTATTGTCATACTATTCAAACTTGAGCTACATAATTATTATTTTACTGTTTACATGGCTTTTCGTGTTTTGTATCGTTCCGAAGACGTGCCGTAGGCACGTGCCCACGGGCAAATCTAGTATATATATATATATATATATATATATATATATATATATATATATTGGCGATCATGTGTGGATCAGCTGCAAACTTGCTGCGCAACCGTCCGATCTTGTATGATCATGATCATAATCGGACGGCTGTGATTGCTAGTTCGCAAGTGATCACCGCCATATATATATATATATATATATATATACCATCTATTATGCACTCACCCTTCTGGCGATACTATTGTGCACCACTCCTATGTGCACTCACCCTTCTGGCTATCGCATAGATTATCCAAACTGTTAACAATGATCTGCACGTCTAAATTTTTCTGAAAAAAATTTGGAGTCAAATGGACTCAACACGTACATGTTGAGTTTGAGAAAATTACATGCTACTTTGAACTCAAGGCATTGGTATTAACAATGTTATTTTTTATGTGTATGTCAAATGTTATATATATACATATCCATATATATATATCAAAGTCATTTTTTGTTTTATATATATATATATATATATATATATATATATATATATATATATATATATATATATATATATACTAGGTTTGTCCGTTGACACGTGCCTACGGCACGTCTTCGGAACGGTGCATCTGGTTTGATTATATAAAATAGTTTTGGAGGTCCAGCAAATTAATTGAAATAGCAAACATATTATATGAGAAAGCAGTATATCAACCTTTAAGCTCAACCATTGCCTTCTTGATCATTAGCTTGAACTTACGTGGAATGCATATAATTTGTTAAAAACACCGCATAGAATTTTTTTAACTTCAACATCACTTTTAGATGCTTGTAATAGTTATGCAAGGATATTATGATATAAGTTTTATAGAGCTCTCTAATCACATAACCACTATGAGCATGTCTAACTACAATGGTAAAACAAGTGCATGTGTGAAGGTATCTATAATACCAATAATCTAAATATTTATTTGTGTGAGACTTAGTTTGCAATTGAAATATCTTTTCTTATAATTTCAACCAAAATGAAATACATGAAGTTCTCAAAACTCTAATCCAAGCTAAGCATTTCTTTTATCTCCACTTTGTCTCCCCATTGCACCTTTACCAAAAAAAAATCAAAATGGATAAACAACAAATTTACTTTAGCTATTTTTTTTGAGTGGAGAGTTTGCACCCTTCACTAGTAAACTCCAGTCATCTCAATCCTATATATCCAAACATACACTATAAGTTCTTATATGTTACATTATCCATGATTTATAATAATCAGTGAAGGAAACACTTCACGATAGTATTTTCTCTTATAGTAAAGAAATTAAAGTTGCATATTTGCCAAGTTATTTTAGGTTGCTAGTCAGCTTACCTGTCCTGCTATGGTTTAGAAGCCCAAATTGAGGTCACCAAATAATTCATAGCTCACTTGCGTACACCTTAAATTAAAACCAATAAAAAACTCATCATACATATCGCCAAATAAAAAAAATTTAAACCTAAAAATAAAACAATCATACTTTTCTGAACTTAAATCTCATGCACACACAAAATTCGAGTCAGTAAAAAACTGAGTAATCTCCTGCACACACAAATTAAAAATTAGAATAAGAATTCGGTTAATGAGATAAAATTAGAGTCGTTGCATCGCATATAGAGGCTCCTGATTCGGTGGAGGGAAGTTGCCGATACGGAGTCGCTTGATATTCACGCTCGATTTGGTGGAGGGAAGTCGCCGATACGGAATCAGCAGCGGATCAGATATCGGTGACGACCTCTTGATTGGGATTCGACATTGGATTTGAATTTGGATTTGCTTTGAGATTTTTAAATTTTCAAAATTTAAAATTTTTCAATTTTTCAAAATTTCAAAATTTTTAATATTTTTAATTTTTAATTTTTAAATTTTAATTTTTTTAATTTTCAAAATTTTCAAAATTTCAATTTTTTTAAAAATATTTAAAACAAATTATTTTTTAAAAATTTTAAAATTTTTTAAAGTATTTGATTTTTTAGATTTTTTGAATTATTTTTAAAGTATTTAAATTTTTTAGATTTTTATTTTTTAATTTTTTAAAATTTTTAATTTTTTAATTTTTTGAATAGAAGAGAGAGAGAGAGAATAATTAAATAAAAGAGTTGTTTTGGGTGGGGGGATTTGAATTTGAGTTTTGGGGGAAAACTTTTGAAGGGAAAAATATGTTTTGTGAGATTAGATCTGTGCCTTTCATTTTAGTGGGATTGAAGGAGAGCCACTTAATAGCTTTCTTTGTGTTTTATTATATAGATATATATCAAAATTATTTTTTGTTTAATTATAAGTTGGTACAAGAGGAAAAGAAAAGTTGGAGTCAAATGGACTCAAGACTCAACACGTACATGTTGAGTTTGAGAAAATTACATGCTACTTTGTACTCCAGGCATTGGTATTAATAATATTGTTTTTTATGTGTATGTCAAATGTTATGTATACGTATTTATACTCTTCGACCTGAAACTTACGTTTATATATCTCTAATCTCTAATATTATAATGAGAGAAGGTCTTAATATCATTTGTCAATCTATCAACGCGTGTGATGCAGTTACATAACTAATATGAAGAATGTTTCAGGTTCGAGTTCTCATTACGATAGAGTTTTCGTTTTTTAATTTTTTTTTATTAAGACGTGCAATATCTGTGCATAACAAATATAAAAGAGATCTCAGATTCGAGCCTAGACTATGTCGAAATTGTTTACTTTAAAAAATAAATAAATTATTAAGATATGCATCGCAAAGTAAATTACTAGTAAAGTAAATTATTAAGATCTCAGATTAAGAGCCTAGACTATATCGAAATTGTTTACTTTAAAAAATAAATAAATTATTAAGATATGCATCGCAAAGTAAATTACTTAATTCATATTTGGTACCTAGCTTTTTTTTTAAAGAATATTTTGTACATAGCTTTATCGAAATAAAAGTTGACCTAATCTTCTGACAAAGACAGTACTGTATAAATATAATAAACGATGACTTAATCTTCTGCGGAAAAAGATAATTTTTTGGATTATAGCTATAGGATGAAAAGATCCCGCCAATCTCATATCATATATTTATGTGTTCTTAATCCCTAGAAAGAGAAAGTTGCTTTCTAATTGTTTATACTTTAATGGTAATAGAACCAAAAACCTTTGTGACGTATTATATGATCATAGATATTCAAGCAATACGAGAACTAGCTTGGAAGCTGCCAATTTTAGTTGGTTACTTCTCTTGCAATAATTCTCCATATATGTCAAAATGACGGTGATGGATCAACAGCCAAGATGTGCTATCAAAAAATAATCAACAGTCTTAGACGTTTCACAGGAAAGTAAAAATAATGAATCAATAAACTTGAATCTTCATATAGAAAACTATCAATATCATAAGTTTCGATTAATTTTACTTTATACTAGTTATAAAACACAATCAACACATATGATTTCTTTTAAAGATCTTTGAATCCAAGTTGATTATGAAGATATGAACTGTTTGTTTGAGATTTAATTGGATGGTGTGAATGATTAATATAAATGAAAATTTAAAATTTATGTAAAAATATAATTGGATTCTATAGATAAGTCATATAAGTCCAACTATTAAACTGTGTGATTGAGATTTATTGAAGTTGTTTGGTCTTCAATTTTGTACACAACTTCAACTCCCTTCATTGTAATAGTACGTATGCTTTGTTTGATGGACAACTTGATAGTCGTGAATGATACCCGGAGCAAGGTCGTCCAGACTCATATCGGCAGCTCTCTGGGTCACTATTGCCACTGGGGTGCGAAGGCATGGGGAAGATTCTTTCCCATCTCCTGACAAATACCCAGTGTTCCTCACCAACTCTAACCTTTTTTTTGGCCGAAGGGGTCCACTCAAAAATGAACATATTTTTTGGGCAAGTATTCTTGTTTATTTTCATGGATCACGAATTAACTGGATAAGAAACTAAACATATAATATTGTTAATCACAACTTGTTCCTTTCTATGCCGTACGTACATACTAAATATGAAACTTTAGCTTGGTACATAACAAATTAGTTTCCTATAGCGTAAAAATTTTGCATGGTACTATTTCGAACGCAGTTACGTGTGTACATTCTGTTTTATTAAGAAGAACAAGCCCTAGAATTTGACAAAGTTAGGAAAGTGACGGCGACAATTGTCTTAATTCGTTAATGACGTGCGCATACGAAAGAACGGCCAGTAGTTCTTTAAACAAAAAGTCAGATTGAGGATTGGATGGAAACGTAAGCTGATTAATACAGTAACTTATTAGGGTTTTGGTTGGTGAGTAGAAGCTGGTGTTCTTCTTGTTTTTGTTGGCATTCTGTAGCCAAATTGAACGATCGTTGACCAATTCCATGCGTGTTTTGGATAAGACAAAAAATTTAGAATTTTTCCCAAAACGAGCTTTTTTTTAAAGATTTTTTCAAACCGTCCTACTTTTTTTTATTTCCCAAAGTGCCCCACTCTGTCTTTGAAAGACCGAGTCTGGTTAAAACAAGGTCGGTCTTGCAAAGACCGAGTCTTGCTCTTTGATTTTTCAAAGTGCAAGACTCGGTCTTTGAAAGACCGATCTTGTTTTAACCAGACTCGGTCTTTCAAAGTACGAGTCTTGGACTTTGGCGTTTTTAATAACGCAGATCCCCTTTCTTCTTCTTCTCGAGTTATTAGAAACTTTTTCTTCTTCTCTCTGTCCCTCAACAAACCCATCGCCCTCGCCAATTTTGTGGTCGATTACGCCTTTAATCGATCGATACACTCCCCAAAACCAATTAATCTCTAATCCATTTTCGATTTTCCCCAATCCTATTCACCAAATTTGATTATTTCTTAAAACTCTAAATTCCGAATACCCAATTTCGTAGACCTAGTTTAATTTCGTCTTCGTCTTTGGAAGATCTTGGTTGAAGGATCTTGCTCTTCTCTACCTTGTCAGTAGCTCGCTTTGGAATCTCCTACTTGAAAGGTATATTTCTTAAGCTTTTGCTAGGCAAAAATTGTGTTACTCTTGATGCTATTGTGAAGTTGATGAGTTGAATTTGACTTATTATTGACAATGTAGAGTAGCTATTGGTGTTATTTTTAGTTTTAATTTTGTTGAAAGAGAAAGAGTTGAAAGAGTTGAAGTTGTTGCTATCAACGACATTGTTATATAGTATTTGTTGAATTCTATATAGATTTTTGCTAAAATTAAGAAAGAGTTAGAAATTTTAGAATTTTTTGAAGTTGAATTTGTTATATAGAATTCTATATAGAATTTTGCTAAGAAAGAGTTAAAATTCTCTAATTTGCTAATTTTAGAGAATCAACGGCATTGTTATATAAAATTTGTGTTACTCTAATTTGCTAAGCAAAAATTGTGTTACTCTTGATGCTATTGTTACTCTAATTTGCTAAGCAAAAATTATGTTACTCTTGATGCTATTGTGAAGTTGATGAGTTGAATTTGACTTATTGTTGACAATGTAGAGTAGTTATTCTTGTTATTTTTAGTTTTAATTTTGTTGAAAAAGAAAGAGTTGAAAGAGTTGAAGTTGTTGCTATCAACGGCATTATTATATAGTATTTGTTGAATTCTATATAGATTTTTGCTAAAATTAAGAAAGAGTTAGAAATTTTAGAATCTTTTGAAGTTGAATTTGTTATATAGAATTCTACATAGAATTTGCTAAGAAAGAGTTAAAATTCTCTAATTTGCTAATTTTAGAGAATCAACGACATTGTTATATAGAATTTGTTGTTGTGGAAATGTTTCGAGATTGTTGTTGTTTTTGTTGTTGAGATGTTGTGGTTGTGGATAAGTTTCGAGATTTTTGATGTTTTTGTTGTTGAGATGTTGTGGTTGTGAAGATGTTTCGAGATTGTTGTTTTTTATATTTAGGTTATGTGTAGTAATAACATTTTTGTTGAAGCTGTAGGATTTGGAGTCTTTGTCAATGGCACGCACAAGGGGTAACATGGAGGTAGGAGAAAGTAGTAGAGGTACATATGATGGACCACGTACTCGCGGTGGACGTGTTCGTGATCGTGGTCGTGCTCGTACCGAGGGTACTGATGTAAGTAATTAATTATTGATTGTAATAGAATTATATTACATTTCGGTCTATTGATGTAAATGTTAGTGTTATGTAGGTTGAAGTCAATCCAAATGAGGCGGGCACCTCTTCTTCAGTCCCTTCGTCATCATATGTCCCTTCTGGAGGGCCAGGACTCCTCGACCCTTCACTCCTCACTCTTCAGCCGTTGCATCGATCGCAGAATGTTTGGAACGGTGAGGCTAAGGAGTGCCGCTTTAGAACCGGTCATCCGCTACCTGTGGACCCACGTATACACGAGATACTAAGAGACTGTGGATTCTACGGTATTGTCAGGATGACATCCATCAAGTGCGATCGTCCTCTTTTGGAAGCACTGCTTGAAAGATGGAGGCCCGAGATACACTCATTTCACCTGCTAGTTGGGGAGATGACGGTCACTCTACAGGACGTTGCCATACTTACCAGGCTTCCAATCGATGGAGAGGCAGTCACAGGATCGATGGACTTCGACCCAGTGTATATAGTGGAGGAGTACTTAGGGGTTGAAGTAGAAGCTGATGCGATAAATGGGAAATTTATCCGTTTAAAGTGGTTGAAGGACACGTTTAAAGATAGATTGAATGACGGTTCAACTACAGCGGAGGTGGAGTGCTATTTTAGGGCATATATTCTCACGCTATTTGGCACCGTCTTATTTCCAAATTCGACCGGAAATAGCATCTCATTGATGTTCTTGCCCTTAATCGCCGATATAGGTAGGGTCAGCCGTTACAGTTGGGACAGTGCAGCACTTTCATGATGTTCAATCATTTCAATCATTTCCAATCTGGAAGAGTCACTTGGTCTCTGGAAGAGATTGAACTCAAGACTCGATCTTTCAAAGACCGAGCTCAATATAACTAGACTCGGTCTTTGAAAGACCGAGTCTTAAGTCTGATAGCCAAATTTTACAATTAGCTTCAAGACTCGGTCTTTCAAAAACCGAGTCTAGATAAAATGACATCGGTCTTTGAAAGACCGAGTCTTGAGGCTGATTGATTTTTTGCTTACAAGTGAGTCTAGTCTTAACTACAGTCACATACAATTTCTTTAACATCATCACAACTCCACAACCACATCGCCGCATCCCCACATCTCCACAACTCCACAACCACATCGCCACATCTCCACATCTCCACAACCACATCAACAATCTTATTAACATCTCCACAATAAGAACATTAAGAACATCTTCACAACCACAATCTCAACATATGCCCAACATTAAGAACATTAAAAAAAATTACAAAATCAAACTAACTAAAAATATTACAACACCTACCAAATTCAAAATATTACACACATCCAAACTTAGTGCTTAGTTCGATATAAATATTACAAACACACTAGAAAGCACATAATCAAATTTTAATTGTTTTGAGATGCTCTGTTAGTACATCGATGTTTGTTGTGTCCTTCCAACCCGCAACTTGAACATTTCATTCTTGTACCCCTACTAGAACTATCTCTCACATCCATATCGTTGCGTATTCTCGTGGATTTAGGCTGGCCTTTCCGTGAACGTCGCAAACTAGCATCCGGTACGAGTCGTGGACCGTCGATAGTGGCCAATATGCTTGATCTAGAATAGGATTAAATACAGGAGCCCATGTTTGTGCTAATGACGCGACAAGATAAAATTTATCAACATAAGGCTTATAATCGATTGCACGATATGCACAGGCTGCTAATACATGAGAACAGGAAATATGATATAGATGAAACTTCATACATGTGCATGTTTTCGTACCCAAGTTCACGGTGTGCAAGTTCCCACCCTTCCGTTCTCCATTAACCATGCGTATACCCGTTTTCACAGAAAAAACTCCAGACTGATGATGAAATATTGTAACCTCATGTTGATTTGCTCTTTCACGGCGACTATCAATCAAATCATGTACACTTTTAGCAAAAATCTTCCCTTCACATAAAAGCTTACTAGCTTCCTGTCGACGAGTAGTAAAGTAAGAGTTGAGACGTAAAAAGATCGTCTCAACAATCGCAGTTACTGGTAAACTACAGACTCCTTTCAATACTGAATTGAATCATTCTGACAGGTTCGTAGTCATCATTCCATATCGTCGACCTTCATCTGCATAAAGTGCCCATTTCTCAACCGGCTTCTCTTTCAACCAATTAGCCGCTTCGACATTGACGGTTTCAAGTTAAGCGAGTTTGGCCATGAACTTTTTGGGTTGGTGTTGACAAGCTATAATTTTGGCATTTTTCCGCAATGCCTTGCTACCAAATTTACTAAAAAAATTTGTGGCAAAATGACGCATACAATATCGATGAAATCCATTCGGTTCGGTCCAAGCTCCGTTTTGCAAATCCATAGCAGACAATATACCAGCATGACGATCCGAGATAACACATAACTCAGTACGATCGGTGACATAATACCGGATGCAAGTCATAAACCATGTCTACGTATTTATACTCTCTCCATCAACCAATACAAATGCAAATGGAAATAAGCAACCATTCGCATCCGGAGAAACAGCAATTAGCAAACAACCCTTGTACTTACCGTACAAGTGAGTTCCATCTACACTAATAACCGGTCTGTAAGACTTGAAATCTTCAATCGAATGACCAAATGCCCAAAATACTCCCTTGAATGTTTCCTCACTGGGGCTAGACTCATATTTATCCCAGTGGACAACGGTTCCTGGATTTGCTGCTTGAATTGCTGTTAGTAGAAAAGACAGCTTCGTGTATGCTTCTTCGAAGGTACCGTACAACCTCTCAATTGCCTTTTGTTTTGCTTTCCAAGCTTTTTTATATGAAATCTGATAATTATATTCTATTATCACAATCTCAATAATTGCCCCCGGTGATAAAGCAATATCCTTCTTCACCACACCCACAATCAAATTACTAACAAGGTTAGCATCTATTTTACAGTGGTCTTGATTCAACGTGGGATTCGTACAAGTATGAGGCCCAACTATCTTCTTCACCACAAAATTTCTCCCCCTTTTTGGAACAATAGCTCGTAATCTCCAAGAACATCCACCATCACTTACTCCTGGGGGACCTTGTACGATCTCCTCAATTGTACGTTTTCTAGTGCCATTTTGCATTTAACAGTGTACAGTGATGGTGTTGTTTTCAATGTGACAAATTCACGATGTTTCTTGATAGAATACACCTTCACAACTTGCTGAATGGACTCTTTGCTTACAAACTCCTGTCCAACGTAAAATTCGTCTACATTGGATGAACCAGAGGACTCTTGTGGAAATGGGGGGACTCTAGCAGCTTGAGCCATCTCCTCCGTAACATGAGCGTTAACATCAGCATAGCTATCAGTAGCTCTCACTTCGTTAGAACTGTTGTTCGTAGGATTTACATTTGCTACATCATCATCTTCTTCTCCATCATTATTTTCTACACTTTCATCATCGTCTATTTCTTCCTCTTCTTCATCATCATCTAATAAGCTGTTGTTAACCACTGCATTTTGAAAGAGCTCAAATACACTGTCATTTGGAACATAGTCAGGAACCGGACTCGGTTGGAGTGGCAACTTAACATCTATAGAATCAGCGTTTCTTGTATTTGTGGAGGTGTTTTCTTGTGAGGACAGTGGATTTGGTTGTGAAGGTTGAGCGGGGTTAGACCTCATCTGCTGTGTAGGTACTATCCTTATGAAGCTTGAACTGGGAATATCATATGGCTGAGCATCCAAATTTTGAATTTGCTGAATATATAACTCTAATGCAGACCAAGCACAATTGGGATCAAATGTGCTAGCAATCAACGACTTCAGCGCATTATCAGTAGGTACGGGCACTGTCATAAAATACTGACCATCTCCTCTACAAGCTGCGTATCGAGCTAAAATTTTCACCTTCCATTGATTCCTATCCCAATTAGTAACTTCATAAATTTTCTCAACTACTTCTGCAAATGTTATGGTATGAGGTACCCAAACTATTTTCGGATCCAACACACTGTAACAACTACCAATCTTTGGATCACGAATTATTTCACCAGCAAAGTATAACCAAATAGGAATCTCAAGATCCATACCTATATATTTATACGAATATGTGAGTTATTATCTAACCACGAACAAAATCTATAAAAAAAAGATAGAAAATTAATCGCCAATATTCATCATACCTTCACAAGCGTCTAAGGATAGAGCCGTAGATATTTGGGTAAAAGAGTTGAAGTTGCTATCCTCTTCAAATTTAGCAAAAATCCAAAATAGGGATCTTTCAAAAAATGGGTTTAGGGTTTTTATAGTGGAGATGCTTAGAGGGTTAGGAAGAAATTGGTAAATATATTTAGATTAAGATGAGATTTTGTGGGTAGGAGGTCGCCCTAGATTTAGGAAGATGGGTTAGAGAAATAGAATAGGTTAAAGTAGAGAGAGAGAAGAAGAAGAAAGGGGATCTGCATTATTAAAAACGCCAAAGTCCAAGACTCGGTCTTTGAAAGACCGAGTTTGGTTAAAACAAGATCAGTCTTTCAAAGACCGAGTCTTGCACTTTGAAAAATCAAAGAGCAAGACTCGGTTTTTGAAAGACCGACCTTGTTTTAACCAAACTCGGTCTTTCAAAGACCGAGTGGGGCGCTTTGGGAAATAAAAAAAAAGTAGGGCTGTTTGGGAAAAACTTTATAAAAAAGGGTCGTCTTGGGAAAAAATTCAAAAATTTAAGGCTAGCTATTAATATGTCCAAATCCGACAGTGTCCCATATATTATAAATACTAACACGATGAATAGGATAGGCAAAGGATTGAAAACCATGGAAAACAGTTTTTACACTCAAAATTAGGGCTTCTTCGAGTCATCGATTGAATAAGGCTAAAATTAAAAAAAATTCCTTGAACTATCTCCTATTTGCAGAAAACTTCACTAACCTTTTTTAATGCAGAAAACCACACTCAACTATGATTGCGAAAAAGCACAATCTGACTATGTTAGAGTTTTGTTCGTTTTTGTTACATGCAACGCACGTGACTTAAAAAAGGACGGAAATACCGCCAACTATTTCTTCTTGGCTAAAATTGAAAAAAAAAACCCTTGAACTATCCCCTATATGCAGAAAACCTCACTTACCATTTTTTATGCAGAAAACCGCACTCAACTATGATTGCGAAAAACCATAATCTGACTTTGTTAGGATTCTGTTCGTTTTTGTCACGTGCAACGCACATGACTTAAAAAATGACGAAAATACCCCCGACTATTTCTTCTTTTCTTCCTCCTTTATTCAGAACCCATTTTTTTTCTTTTTCCCCCAACAACAAACCCTAATCCCAAATCAGACCCCCTATCTACACTCTCCAACTCTCAAATCAACCTTATCAACCCCAAATCCTTCTTCTTCCCCATCGACGACGCCATCGAATCGACGACGCCATCGAGTCGATGACGTCACAAAGGTCCGATTCAATTCTGCACTTGAAAGATCCTATGTCAGGTAATATGTTCACACCATTCTCTCTTATATTTGAGCTCGATCCGATTTCATTCTCTCTTATATTTGTCGAATTGATTATTTTGATGTATGCATATATGTACACGCAGATTTGACAACCTCTAAAGCTTCAAGGAGGAACTCGCGTAATGGTTGCGATGATGGTGGAACCCTAGTGTGTTTTCACAAAGATCCTGGAGTTGTGAAGCTAGCAAGCACTGCTGCAAATGCTAGAAGATACTTTGTGGGTTGTCCAAATTGGCAAACAGACAAATGCCGATTTTTTCGTTGGGTTGAATTTGTTGGAGGAGCCGAGAAGGGGGAAAAATCATACTCAGAACTGAATATGGAAAATGGGTGAAGCAAGTGCAGCAGCTTTTGGGTTTTTTTTGGCACCAAATGTTGAAGTGCAATTTTTTTTGTGTAGCAATATTTTGTGTAATAGCATCAGTATTTTGTGTTCTTTTTTAGCAATGAATAGTAGCAGTGTAATAGCAGCACTAAATTGGCAATGAATAGTTGCTTATATGAATGAATTGTAAACTGAATTGAATTGAATTGAATTAGTAAGCTGAATATTTTGAATATTTTGTAAGTTGAATATTTTGTAAGTTGAATTGAATTAGTTGCTTATATGAATGAATTGTTGCAGTGCATGTTTTTTTGGTTACTTAATGAGGTTAGTGAATGAATTCTAGACATTACATGAATGAGTTTACCGAATGAGGTTACTAAATTAGTGATGAATGAATTGCTGCAAGTGGAAGTGCATGTTTTTTTGCTTATATGAATGAATTGTTACTGAATGAGGTTGCTTATATTTTCAAGATATATTACCTTACTGTATGTGGTTACTGAATAAAAAACAAAGTTGAATGATATTTTTTGATCAAAACATGATAGTTTAGTGGTGTTTTTTATCATCTAGTAAAAAGATAGATAAGCTTTTACTCATCAATATAGATAGTTGAATGCAGTTAGCTACCACAATCTACAAAGTTAGTTCATTATTTCTGAACCAATACTCATATCTCAAATACAACGATGCACAAACTAACAAATCCATTCCATTCTCAACTACAACGATGCACAAACTAACACTTCATTCCATTCTCAACTACAAGGATACACAAACTAACAGATCCATTCCATTATCAAGTACAACGATACACAACCTAACAGATCCATTCCATTCTCAACTACAACGATACACAAACTAACATATCCATTTTATTCTCAACTACAATGATACACAAACTAACATATCCATTCTTAAGAGCTAACACAACTTTAACAAATCTCTTCTTTCCATTTCTACTTCATAATAAGTCACAAAAAAATAACCAAGAAAAGCAAAAGCAAACACCTTGTAAATCCCTTCATGGTTCCCTCTCTAACTTTTAGCTCCACCACCTTCTTTCTCAGCAAATTACATTCGGATTCCAACTCATGCTTCTGCTTCTTCAGATCTACGACAGTGGCATCAAGTTTATTTTTCATCTCACTTGCTTCATCAACTACCAGCTTCAACTTTGCATTTTCCATCTGCAGTTCTAAGTAAGATTTTTCCCCCTTCTAAGCTCCTCCCACAAATTCAACCAAACGAAAAAATCGGCACTTATCTGTTTGCCAATTTGGACAACCCGCAAAGTATCTTCCAGCATTTGCAGCAGTGCTTGCTAGCTTCAAAACTGCAGGATCTTTGTGAAAACACACTAGGGTTCCATCATCTTCGCAACTATTACGCGAGTTCCTCCTTGAAGCTTTAGAGGTTGTCAAATCTACGTGTACATATATGTATACATCAAAATAATCAATTTGAAAAATATAAGAGAGAATGAAATCTGATCGAGCTCAAATATAAGAGAGAATGGTGTGAACATATTACCTGACATTGGATCTTTCAAGTGCGGAATTGAATCGGACCTTTGTGACGTCGTCGACTCGATGGCGTCGTCAATTCGATGGCACCGTCAATGAGAAAGAAGAAGAATTTGGGATTGATAAGGTTGATTTGGGAGTTGGAGAGTATAGATATGGGGTCTGATTTGGGATTATGGTTTTTTTTTTGGGGAGAAAGAAAAAAAATGGGTTCTGAATAAAAGAGGAAGAAAAGAAGAAGAGAAGAAGAAACATTCAGGAGGTATTTTCATCCTTTTTTAAGTCATGTGCATTACACGTGACAAAAACGAATAGGACCCTAACAGAGTTACAGTGTGGTTTTTCGCAATCATAGTTGAGTGCGGTTTTCTACATAAAAAATGTGAGTGAGATTTTTTGCATATAGGGGATAGTTCAAGGGTTTTTTTTTCAATTTTAGCCAAGAAGAAATAGTCGGGGGTATTTTTGTTCTTTTTTAAGTTACGTGTGTTGCCGTGACAAAAACGAACAGAACCCTAATAGAGTCAGATTGTGGTTTTTCGCAATCATAGTTGAGTGCGGTTTTCTGTATTAAAAAAATGTGAGTAAGGTATTCTGCATATAGGGGTTAGTTCAAGGGTTTTTTTTTTTTTTCAATTTTAGCCATTGAATCGGATTATGGGGAATTTATAAAGTTACTTTTTTCACAGTTTTACATAGTCAGCTATATAGCTAGGTTATTCGGAACCATCATGAGAGCTGTTTGATGTTACTGTTGATATATGCAAATTATTTTTCTTCAAATGCATGTTAATTTTATTTTATGAGTCAATATTTTCAAATATGTTTATTAGAAGTGATATTGTACTACAATGGTGTAAAGACTCGTAATTATGGACAAAGTGTGCAGCTGCGACTAGGGTTCAGTGACGAGTGTTTTAGATTGTGAGCAAAAGGGGTCAGGTGTGCAAGTCACCTTTGCACCGATCTCCTTGAATGGTGATAAGAAAGTCTACACTACAACATATATTATATTTAACAGCATTCGTAAAATGCTATAGAATCTCTACGGTCAGCGTTTTAAAAACGCTGTCAAAATCCCTGCTATAATATGTACGTAACGTTTTGATAAAACGCTATATTTTGACAGCGTTCTAAAAATGCCATCGTAAAATTTAATATTTGAAAATGCATTCAAATATACAGCATTTTGAAAACACTATCTTTTGGACTTTGTTTTGATAGCAGTATTTTTTAACAACCTTTTAGAAATGCTATTTCTTTTTACCTGTATACAAAAAAAAATCTCCAAATACATAAAAATTGATATATATATTGAAAATGCCAATGAACCATTAAAACTATAAATGTTTTGAAAATTTGTTTACAAGTATATCAAAATCCAGCAACATAGAAAAAGTCGTACAATAAACTTGAATCCGTACAATCATTACTTTACGCCCCACTTCCCAAAAAGGAATACGAAATACGGATATGCGACAATGTCCAGCGAATGGCTTTCACCATTCATAAGCTGTATACACAATAATAAACAATAATAACAGGAAATAATCATCCACGCATGTATGAAACAAATTAATATAACCAACAGAATTACTTGAAAACAAGCTACATAATTCTCAAATAATCAGATCTTGAAACAACAAGTCATAGGTTCTGAGACAAAAATGCCTAATTGATGAACACAATATTATTCACATTTTAGAGCAATAACTTTAGTGCAATTAGACATTTAAATGCTCTATATATGGTATTTTACTCTCCTTTTCTCTTTTCCACAGGAAACAGCATAAAAGTATGAAACGAAGCAAATTCAGGATTTCAAGGATGACACATAAGGAACTGAAGAGATCAGTCGACTGCTTATGCTAACAGGCGACTGGACAGAGAAGCTGAAGCTGCTCGGCACAGTCGACTCCTTCAAACAACAGTCGACTGGGCTGATGAATCATGAAACTACTGAAGTCTCGACACAGTCGACTTATCTCAAACACCAGTCGACTGATCGGTAGCAGAGTCAACAGATAAGATAATTAAAGATTCATCCAAATCCAAATACAAATCAAAGCAGATACGGAAAGAAAGAAGAAAAGAGAAAGATATATATATCGCCAATCAGATAAGGAAAGAAATAAATAAAAGAAGAGGGCGTTTATGCAAAAGAGTAAAAACCCTAAATCTCTAGCCGTGTTCTATAAATACCAACCAAGAGGCAGGGGATGCGGAATGCTCGGAATATTTCAAGACGGCTGGACCGACCAAGAAAGGCCATCAACAACTAGCATCAAAGAAGGAAGACGATTGCTGATTGGGCTCAAGATCAATATCATACAAATCAGTGTTCTTCTATTCTTCTCTTTATTTTCATTGTAGTCATGAACTCTATTATATTAATCAATAGAGGTTGTATTATGTGCAACTAATTTAATAGTTGGGTAGATTGAAACCGTAGTCATGTGATGCTTATATTTTTCTAAGTGCTACTTTATTGCTTATTGATTAAATCTGAGAGTATTGGAATAGATTTATAGTAATCAAACTAGTTCAGAAATCTAGGGCAGTCGACTGAAGTGACAGCCAGTAGACTGCAGTCGACTGAAGTGACAGCCAGTCGACTGATCCGAACCTGAGATTATAAGTTTGTGTATTGTAGATCTGAACCTGTTATGTGAGCATATTGAGACGACCCGTATCGCGTGTTCATAACTTATAACAAGGGAATCTCTAGGGGTTCTTGGTTTAATCAACTTAAGGGATCTAGATCTGATACCAATTTCTAGAACCTTGAGTGTTTGTTCGTTTCCACTGATCTTATGTTTTCTTCAAATACAACTTAGTAGATACCATGCTAAACACTTGATGAAAGAAACGAATTAGAGTAGATACCATGCCTAATTCTTGGCTTAGGAAAATAGTACTTTAAGGAGTAGATACCATGCCCTTGAAGGGAACAAACATGAGTAATAAGAGTAGTGGATAACTTCGCATTACTGACTATAGGTGGAAATCATTGCCCAACTACTTAAATAGATATTCGTGATTCAAATCGTGACACTTCTTAATTTAGTTTTAATCTTTTCATTTCTTTTAGACTTTTAGAACGACACTTCAATATTTTGTTTTCTATTATATTGATTAGTAAGTTAAGTACTACAATCTCTGTGGGATCGACCCTTGCTCGTCACTACGCTTTTCCAAACGATTCGTGCACTTGCGAGGTTTATAATTTGTGTCTAGTTTTATCTATTTATTTAGGTATCTAGATTTCACAACAAGTTTTTGGCGCCGTTGCCGGGGATTGTTTAGTATTTTAACTTACAAATCAGTAAAATCTTTTTCTTTTTATTTTATTTTATTTCTTCTTCTTCTTTTATAACATTTTCTTTCAGGTTACATTCTGCACAGGCAGACCAGTCGACTGTCCCAAGGATCAGTCGACTGTCCAGAGGATTTTTCCAAAGAGCAACAATGGGTGAAAAAATTTTAAACCGAGTACCAATGCAAGACCAATTCATTCCTAAGAATATTGAGAACCCTTCTTGCATAGCTTTTCAACCCAAAGTCACAGGGAATATGCATCTATCACCTCAATTACTCAGCATGGTGCCCCACTTCTTTGGTAGAACAGACGAAGATCCGCATCTACATTTACAAGACTTATTTGATCTTTGCAGGACACAAAGCATCCAAGGGCTTACCTCTGAACAAATCAGGTTAATCTTGTTTCCTTTTTCTCTAAAACTTAATGTTAAGTTATGGTATAATTCTTTGGAACCAGGATCAATTAATTCATGGGAGCAATTGGCAACAAAATTCTTGAAAGAGTTCTTTCCAGCCCAGAAAACCAGACAACTAAAAAGGGAGATTCTACTTTTCCAACAAAAAGATGGCGATTTGTTTTTCGAGGTGTGGAAGGATTTCAAAAACAAGCTTTTCAAGTGTCCTATGCACAACATACCTAAGGATGATCAGGTACAATCATTTTATGAGGGTTTAAATTACACTAACAAAGCAATTGTTGATTCAGCATGCAATGGAATGTTGATGAGGAAGAGTGCTGAGGAGGCCATAGAGTTATTTGAAGAACTCAGCGAGAACTCACAACAATTCTCCGCAAGGAGGGGTCTTTCGAAAAAACAGGGAGTATACGAAATTTCTCATAATAATAACATGCAATTAGAAATGGAAACCATGAACAAAAAGATTGATATGCTTGTAAATTCAACGTTGGGTGGCGTAAAAAACCAACCAAAAGAAATTTGTGCAAATTGTTTTCAATCTAACCATACAACTAATTCATGTCCCATGTTTTCTTTCGCAGATCAGGAGCACACAAACTACGAAAAACAGGGAATGTACCCGCCCCAGAACAATTTTTTTTCAAACACGTATAACCCAGGGTGGCAAAACCATCAAGGCAATCAATTCGCACCAGGGCATACATAGCAGTTCCAGGGTGGGAATGAGTATGATAGGCCAGAACAAGAAAAGAATAAGTTGGATTTCGAAACCACCATTCTTCAACTACTCCAACAGCAACAGCAAACAAGCAAGCAACAAGGACAGGCCATTCAAAAATTGGAAATGCAATTTGGTCAAATTGCTACGGAGTTAAGTGAAAGAAAGGCAGGAGAATTCCCATCACAAACCATACCTAACCCTAGAGGATAAGAACAACTCCAATCAGGGACAACACTAGAGGAAGAGATTGAGTTTAAAATGTTTGATGCACCACAATTTCCACACGATGATCATGAATGTTATAATATTGATGTGGTTCAGGAAAGTTGTGACCAAACATTTCAGGAACATAGTGTTGATCCATTACCAGCAACAATTGCACACCCTCCACTACTATCGCAAGTTGAAATGGAATACGATGACTGGATGATTGCAGAGACAGTACATCACCTTGAACCTCCAACATCATATTCAGGTAAGCTTGCACCTGCATTTAAAAATTTTGTGTCTGATAACATTTGTGTTTTCCCAGACCAGCCGACTGATGAACAGGATAAGTCGACTGGTGAACATAACAAGTTGACTGGTGAATGGAATAAGTCGACTGCTACAAGGTCACCAGATGTGGAGCTGAAGCCATTACATGAATATTTGGGGAACAACCAGACAGTACCTGTGACAGTTGCTGCAAATTTCAAGATGAACGAAGAAGCAAGGCTGCAGGGAGTCTTGCAAAACCACAATGGTGCATTAAGATGGACCATTGCTGATAAACTGATGTCAAGATGGTACGGTCCATAACATGTTACAAAGGTTTCCCCCACATAGAGCATTGACGAAAAAAATCAAACGTTCTAGGTGAATGGGCAGAGGGGGGAAACCTTATAATAAGATGAGTTGTGAGCCGCGAGTCATTCAATACATGGCATAACTCATCAAGTCTAGCTGAAGACAAGAAACACAGCGCTTATTGGGAGGCAACCCAATCTTTCAGGGGAGTATTTACACTTCCCCTTTATTTTCTTTCAGTTAATCATTATTATTTTTCTTTAGTTATTTTTACTCTCCTTACTAGATGGTAACACATGCCTATTTAGTTATTTTAAATTTTTGTGCGAACATTGAGGACAATGTTCCATCTAAGTTTGGGGGTATTAGGGGTATTTAGTTATATAGAGTCTTTTGAATTTTTTAGGATAAACAATTTCTTATAAAGTAAGAAGAAGGATACTTATTTACTTTAGGATTGTTGAGTTTCATAGTTCCCTACAAAGTTATATAAGTCATGCGATTATACATAATAAACAAATGTGATACCTTTTTCTGGTGATTATTCCTTTAGATCTAGTCCTAAATTGAGTTTAAGTAAATAGAGTGATATATATATATATATATATATATATATATATATATATATATATATATATATATATATATATATATATTTGAATAAAGTCAATCTACTCCAATGTTTTGAGTGCTTAGTAACTAGGGGTATTCATCACCAATGTTTACCTTTACGTCAAACGGCAACTTGAAATATGAGTATGCAAAGCACTTTAAAGTTTGTGGCTTGTTGAGTAACCGGGTGGATTCATCACAAATATTTTGCATTCGCGTCAAAAGGCAAGTGACAACTTTAGAGAAGCGATTAAAAAAAAAAAAAAAAAAAAAAAAAAAACTCTAGTTTGCTACTCGGTTTGTAGTAGAGGAAAGGGATAATCACAGATTGAGTAATCGCATACTATAACTATAATTAATTGCATGACAAATATGATTGAGTCTGGGGATTATGACTAAACAATTGCACTGGAGAAAGTGGGTATGCTTAGTTTTACTTCATCTGAAATTGTTTATACTTTTTACTTTGATGCTCATGAGAATTCTTGGTCCGATAGTTGAGTCTATTATTACTATTTCCTTGTTCATAAATTCACTCTTTGCTTGAGGACAAGCAAAATCTAAGTTTGGGGGTATTTGATGAACACAATATTATTCACATTTTAGAGCAATAACTTTAGTGCAATTAGACATTTAAATGCTCTATATATGGTATTTTACTCTCCTTTTCTCTTTTCCACAGGAAACAGCATAAAAGTATGAAACGAAGCAAATTCAGGATTTCAAGGATGACACATAAGGAACTGAAGAGATCAGTCGACTGCTTATGCTAACAGGCGACTGGACAGAGAAGCTGAAGTTGCTCGGCACAGTCGACTCCTTCAAACAACAGTCGACTGGGCTGATGAATCATGAAACTACTGAAGTCTCGACACAGTCGACTTATCTCAAACACCAGTCGACTGATCGGCAGCAGAGTCAACAGATAAGATAATTAAAGATTCATCCAAATCCAAATACAAATCAAAGCAGATACGGAAAGAAAGAAGAAAAGAGAAAGATATATATATCGCCAATCAGATAAGGAAAGAAATAAATAAAAGAAGAGGGCATTTATGCAAAAGAGTAAAAACCCTAAATCTCTAGCCGTGTTCTATAAATACCAACCAAGAGGCAGGGGATGCGGGATGCTCGGAATATTTCAAGACGGCTGGACCGACCAAGAAAGGTCATCAACAGCTAGCATCAAAGAAGGAAGACGATTGCTGATTGGGCTCAAGATCAATATCATACAAATCAGTGTTCTTCTATTCTTCTCTTTATTTTCATTGTAGTCATGAACTCTATTATATTAATCAATAAAGGTTGTATTATGTGCAACTAATTTAATAGTTGGGTAGATTGAAACCGTAGTCATGTGATGCTTATATTTTTCTAAGTGCTACTTTATTGCTTATTGATTAAATCTGAGAGTATTGGAATAGATTTATAGTAATCAAACTAGTTCAGAAACCTAGGGCAGTCGACTGAAGTGACAGCCAGTAGACTGCAGTCGACTGAAGTGACAGCCAGTCGACTGATCCGAACCTGGGATTATAAGTTTGTGTATTGTAGATCTGAATCTGTTATGTGAGCATATTGAGACGACCCGTATCTTGTGTTCATAACTTGTAACAAGGGAATCTCTAGGGGTTCTTGGTTTAATCAACTTAAGGGATCTAGATCTGATACCAATTTCTAGAACCTTGAGTGTTTGTTCGTTTCCACTGATCTTATGTTTTCTTCAAGTACAACTTAGTAGATACCATGCTAAACACTTGATGAAAGAAACGAATTAGAGTAGATACCATGCCTAATTCTTGGCTTAGGGAAACAGTGCTTTAAGGAGTAGATACCATGCCCTTAAAGGGAACAAACATGAGTAATAAGAGTAGTGGATAACTTCGCATTACTGACTATAGGTGGAAATCATTGCCCAACTACTTAAATAGATATTCGTGATTCAAATCGTGACACTTCTTAATTTAGTTTTAATCTTTTCATTTCTTTTAGACTTTTAGAACGACACTTCAATATTTTGTTTTCTATTATATTGATTAGTAAGTTAAGTACTACAATCTCTGTGGGATCGACCCTTGCTCGTCACTACGCTTTTCCAAACGATTCGTGCACTTGCGAGGTTTATAATTTGTGTCTAGTTTTATCTATTTATTTAGGTATCTAGATTTCACAACACTAATACAAGATCCAAGTAACAATAAACACAATTTATTCAAAACAGGAAAATTATCTCAAGCAGGAACTCTAGCCAAGCCTAGAACACTTGGTCACTTACTCCATCGGCAGCTGATCATCGAAATCTGCAAATTTGACAATTTGTACCAAAAGAGAAATAGAAAACAATACATCCGTCAGTGCAAGTTATGGGCCGCAAGTAGTGTAGGCAACAAGTACGGAAAACATATAAGGAATATACAGAGTAGCAATAAGAAGTAAGTACTAAAGTGAGCATGTAGGGGATGTGACAGCAAAATAGAGCAACCAACTCTTAGTCAAGAAATGGACTCAAGTAACATGATAAGATAACAGGGTACATGTAGTATGTAACAAGTATCAAGTAGCATGCAAGCAAGTAACAAGTAACAAGTGTCAAGTAGCATGTACAAGTAACAGAAATGGGCAAGTGATCATGTTATTTTCAAGTCTTATATTTAATCTTATCTAAGTAGCACATCATGCGTCTCAAATTTTACCATATGTTTGGTACATTCAGACAAGTTGTTTTTAGATTTCGTAGTGCATTATATTAGGTCGTGTACTCAGGTAGCAAGTATCAAGTAGTCAAGTGTCAAGTAGTCATGTGTCAAATAGTCAAGAATCAAGTATCAAATAGGATCTACAGATCCCCTCCGAGTACATATTTCTGTATTTTCCACTACTAGATCTTTCCCTTTAACTCCTGCTTGATTTCTTGTTATTATTATTAAAGCAAGCATGAATGTGCACGAGCAAGGTAAGGAAAAATGGCAAGAAATAAGGAACAAGTTTAAGTTGGATAGAAGACATGAACGGGTGACAAACAACTCATAACGAGACTTGGACAACGAGACCTTCAATTCTTGATAGCAAGACATAGCTGTACTAGAACCAAGATTCCCGTTGCCACATGATGCAAATCTGGATCCGTTAGAAAATATAGAAACTAAACTCTCAGCCGAATCTAGCACATATACCCAAGTCATATAACAACTACAACAATAGGGTTCAAAACAACATTTTACAAATAATTCATGTTCAACCAGAAATTGCAAAGTTTTATTTATAAGCATGAAAAGGGCATCAAAACACTATAATTAAATCTAGGAAAATCTGGAAGGTTCCCTAGCATATCTAGTCTCAGCATATAAAATTTCATAAAATTTCATTACAGATAACATAGTCAAATTAATTTGGAAAACAGAGTGATGCAGCAAATTTATGAATCTGAAATTTTAGACACAGCAGTACTAAAATAGTGAATGATCACAAAATACAACTTGAAATTCAAATTCGTCAAAAGGGTTGTCAAATAGACATACCAGACTATATTTCATATGCATAATGTTTTAATCAACGGTGACTGGAATCAGGTTGAAAATAGAGTTTTTCACTTAACAATATGTAGTTTGGAAATATATTGATTTGTTTCACAAGCTTGAAATAAGTTATAAGAGTCATTAAACAATTCTACAAAAATTAGGGGTTGATCCCAGGCATGTCTAGTCAAACTCAGAAAAATATTAAATCCAAATTTTACTTTAAACTTAAGTTTTAAAATAATATAACATACAACGATCTCATAAATCAGAATCTGAAAATCACGACACAGTTACAGTAAAACAGCGATAACTCACACATCAAAAATCGAAATTGAGATCCATCAAAAGTTCTGAAAAATAGACATCGAGGCCTACGAATCATATTCAAAAAATAATTTATTTTACTGACATTAACATGGTCTAAAATGTTGAACCAATCAGAGTAGCAGCAAAATGAAATTCTTTCATACATTTAATCAAACAACTCATCTACAATAGATCCAAATTAGAGTATGATGTAAAACATGATATATTGAACATCTACAATAACATGGCATAGGTATTAAACAAATCCATAACAAGATAACACCTCTAGCACAACAATCACATAATAAAAAACCACAACATACAATAGATCACGAACATGGATATATACATCAAGAGATCTATCTAGACCTAACTTATTTTCATGCAGTGTGTGTGTGGCAACTATGATGATGGATCATGACTACGAATGGATCAAACGAAAGGGATCAAGATTTTCAAGAGATCATCATGAGAACAAACACAAAAACGAGAGCAAGACTACATGCGGTATTTTGTACTTGTATACAAACAAATAATCTACAAGTTACTTGCCTTGGGTGTAGTAGACGATGAATCGGACGAAAGAATAATGGGAGTAGATCCCGGCGACGAACACAAACACAAAGGCACATGAACAACGAGGTTGCGGGATGAAGAGGTCTACGACACAACGGATAATGGGAGGACAGTGGTGCAACAGTGGCAGCGACGTAAGGCAGGCGACGGGAACGGGATGAGGAAGGTGATGGGGCTTGGGTCGGAGGCTTGCAGGGTAGGGATGAAGGACGAGGAGGGGGGTGCTTGGGTTAGGAGAGAGGGTTGGGCTCGGGAGGTGGCGCGATGGGAAGGTTTCGACGACGGTGGGTGGCGGCTGCTGCGGTCGACGGGGCTAGGCAGTCGGCGGGTGCACACAGGGAGAGGGTGAGAGAGAGGGTGAGAGAGAGAGAGAGAGAGAGAGAGAGAGAGAGAGATTGTAGATTAGGGTTTGTAGAGGAGATAATGATTGTAGGGGAAAGAGAAAAAATTTGGTTGTCATTATAATGGAATTTTGGTAAGTTAGGATTGAGGAATCAAGGGGGAGATAATGGGGAACAAAATCTGCTTGTTAGACAAATATGGAGAACGTGAGGAGAGGTTTGAGGGAGATTGGGTAAAAGAGGGTATTGGGTAGCGGGTTTAGGCTCCAATTGGGCGGATATCAAATAATAATGTCACGTTCCGCTTCCCAAAAGGAATACGGAATAGGGTACATGACTAAGCCCAGTTGATAGTTTTCACCATCTATAAGCTGTACGGATCTACTTGACTCAGCACAACAGTAAATATAACAATATACTGAACCATGCATGCATAAATAATTATAAATCAACAGTATTCATTTGCCACAATGATAAATATCCCAAACAAATACGAGATCTGAAACAAAACAATATTCTGGGACTACAAGCCCAATACAAGTCTCAATACAGTAACATGAATGAAATAGTTCAAAACAAAACATTAAGCAAAATTTTCCAATGCGCAGCTCAAAACTTTTGCTCACCAACTCCAGTAGGCAAATGATCACCAAAACCTGCTCATATAACAATTACAAAGAAATAGGAAGACATGAAAACATAATACCCGTTAGTTGCAAGTTCCGGGCCGCAAGTAGTACAAGCAGAAAAAATGGAAAATGGAAGAATAAAACCAACCAGGAAATACTGACATGTAGATAAGCATCAAAGGATGACAGTCTACGGATGACAGTAAACAGTAGGTAAACAGTAAAGATAACAGTTTCAGTAACAGTAGGGACAACAGTAACAGTAACTGGATGACAGTAACATTAACAGGATGTGACAGTGAAAAAGTTATTCTTATGCCTAATGTTCATTACTATCTAGGTAGCACTTCATGCGTTCCAAATTATACCACATGGTTGCTATATCAAACAGTTTCATTCCAAGATTTTGTAGTGGAACCATAGGTCCGTATATTCAGACAAACAGTAACAGTAATAGTAATATAAAACAGTAATGGTATCATCGATCATGCCCTCATGCATCCAGAGAAAAACAGTCGGTACCATAGTAAACAGTGGGGAACAAGTTCCCGTCTGAATAAATATTTCTATATTGTCCACTACTAGATCTTTTCCTTAAAACCCCTGGCTTGATTAGTTTTCATTATTTTTAAACAGCTGTGAACGAACACAAACAGGAAATCTCGCAGATTTTTCTTAGATTTAATTATAATGTTTTAAAACCTTTTCCATGCATATAAGCAAGATTTGCATTTTCTGGCTGAACATAAGTTCTATATTAAACGCTGTTTTCAATCCTGTGTCTTTGGCTAATGTATGACTTGTATATATGCGCTGGATTCGACAGAGAGTTAATATAGAGTCAAAACGGGTTTGGGTGAACTGGGTAGTATCCAATAGGAAGAAAAGAGTCCAATATGAGACAAATAGGTCATGAATTTCGTTTAGATAATAAACAAGGTCAAGAAAAATTTGTAGATCAATCAATTGAGAATATAAAGGCTGAATCAAAGCAAAAATGAATTATAAGGAGAACAACAACATACAATTCAAAAGGGAATAAAAGTGATACAATCATAAATAAGATAAAATAACTAGGAATTTAATTAAATACAAATAAAATACAAAAATGAGTCACATGGGTTACAAATCCTACCTACCTAACAAGAAGAATTTCGTTCTTGAAATTCAACCATAAGTACATAGGGTAACCTCGAAAAAGAAAAGAAAATAACAACAAAAGTAAAAACAACAAAATGAGAGCTACACAAACAAATGAGGAAACCGTCGTTGGATATCCTCCTCCAGCTCCCAAGTCGAATCACTTGGCGAGTGAGGATTCCAAGAAACACGATCAAGCTGGATCACCTTGTTCTTCAAAACCTTCTTCCGCCGGTCCAAGATAGCAACTGGCAGGATTTCACAAGACAGATTCGACCTCACAGACAACTCCAAGTAGTCAATCATATGGCTCTCATCACTGATATAATCCCTCAGTTGTGAGACATGGAAGACGTCATGCACTCCAGATAAATCCGGTTGCAATGCAAGACGATAGGCCACTTTGCCTACTCGTTCCACGATGTCAAACGGTCCGATGAAGCTGGGGCTTAACTTGCCTCCACCACTAAAATGAATGACACCTCACCATGGTGATACCTTAAGGAAAACATGGTCTCCCACCTTAAACTCCAAGGCTCTCCGATGAACATCAGCCCATCTCTTCTGCCTGTCTTGCGTGGCTTGAAGATGCTTCCTGATTTGAGTCACAGCATCCACCGTCCTGGTGATCAACTCCGAGCCCAAAAACTTCCTCTCGCTAATGTCATCCCAGCACACTGGTGACCGACACTTCCGACCATAGAGTGCCTCGTACGGAGCAGCCTTAAGACTGGCCTAAAAGCTGTTATTGTACGAGAACTCTACGAGATGCAAGTGGTCCTCCCAAAAACCTCCAAATTGCAGCACACAGGACCTCAACATGTCCTCTAGAGTCTGGATAGTCCTCTTTGACTGTCCATCTGTCTGAGGCTGAAAATCTGTGCTGTACTTGAACTTACTCCCCAGACTACTCTGAAGACTCTCCCAAAACTGTCCAACTCTAAAGGGAACGAAGTGAGCGCTCTTCGTCAACCTGTCCACAAACACCCAAATGGCATTGTGACCCCTGGGAATCATTGGTAAATCGGTCACAAAATCTATGGTGATATGCTCCCACTTCCACTCCGGAATGGGAAGAGGCTGAAGAAGTCCGGCGGTCCTCTGATGCTCTGCCTTCACCAGGTGGTAGATCAAGCACTGCGACACAAATTTCGCCACGGCTCTCCTCATACCATGCCACCAAAAGTGAAGCTTCAAGTCCTGGTACATCTTAGTACCACAAGGATGAATAGAGTACGACGATTGGTGGGCTTCCTCAAGCAACTTCTAACGAAGCTCACCCTTCGGAACACACAACCTGGACCCAAAACGAAGAGATCCATCTAAGTGAACAACCATATCGGTCCTCGTACCACCATAACTTCGGCTCTGAACCCTTGTAATTTCTCATCACCTGCCTGAGCCTCCTTAATCTGCTCAATAAGAGACGAATGCAACTAAAGCATCATGCAACTCCGCTCAGAACCTGGCAAGATCACATCTAAACCCAACCTCATCATCTGCTCATTAAGCTCTCTCCGCTGAGTTAGGAACATGGCGACTAGTCTTCTACTCAAAACATCTGGCACCAAGTTCACTCTACCAGGATGGTATTGCAAACTGATGTCATAGTCAGCCATCAACTCCAACCATCGCCTCTGCCTCATGTTCAGTTCCTTCTGAGTGAAGACATACTTGAGACTTTTGTGGTCTGTAAAGATTTCCACTCGGTCCCCATGCAGATAGTGTCACGCCTCGCTTCTCAAAAAAGGGAATACGGAATACGGATACGTGACTAAGCCCAGCGAATGATTTGCATCATCCATAAGCTGTTCAGAATCTTTACAACATTTCACAAGAATAATCAGAGTTGGAAGCAAAAGAATCAACCAAGCATGCACATATGAATCAAAATACCAAAAGAATACTTGAAACCAACTTATATTAATCTCAAATAATCCAGATCTGAATAAGTCAAAATCCTGGGTCACATTGCTCAAATACAAATATATCCAAGTACAAGATACAATAGTTCAAATAAGCAGTAGAAATAATAACGGCAAAACTCCATCAATTAGTTTCTCATATCACCAACACTATCTGGTACCTGTTCTCCAAAATTTGCAATTTAACAAATTGCATGAAAGAGGAAAAGAGAAAAATAAACTTCCGTCAATGCAAGTTACGGGACGCTTGTAGTTCAAGATACAAGTACATGGGGGGAAAAACAACAAATATGAAATAACAGTAGGAATAAACAAGCATGGTATAAGCATGTCAATAGAATAGAATATCTAACATGAATCAGGCAAACAGAATCAAGTAGCATGGTATACTAACAGGTATAAGTAACATGTGTCAAGTGTGAACAATATGCAGACAGGTATATGGATAACACTATCAGGTAACAGTATTAGATAACAGTCAGACAGTAACAGGTAACAGTGATCAGTAGCATGTAATAGATAACATTTAACAGATGTCAGTTCTTACAGTCTTGTGTTTATTACTATCTAGGTAGCACTTCATGCATCCATCCTTTTACTACATGGTTACTACATTCAAGTAGTTCGTTTTAGATTTCGTAGGGAATCATATAGGGCAGTGTACTCAGATATCAGTAACAGTAACAGTAACAGTAACAGTAACAGCAATAGTAACAGTAGCAGTAACAGTAACAGTAGTAATAACAGTAACAGTCAGAACCTAATGGTCCTCCTCCGAGTACACCTTCCTATAGGTAAGTGTGTAGTCAGGTAATCAGTAACAGTAATCAGACAGTCAGAACCTATTGGTCCACCTCCGAGTACACCTTCCTATAGGGAAGTGTGTAGTCAGGTAATCAGTAACAGTAACTGTCAGAACCTATTGGTCCTCCTCCGAGTACACATTTCTATAATTTTCCACTACTAGATCTTTCCCTTAAACTCCAGCTTGGTTATTTATTATTATTATCATACAGGCATGTATGTGTCATAAACAGGTCAAGAATAATATGGTATAAACATGTAACAGGTTCAGGATGATAAATAAACATGTTCAGATGATAGACAGTCATATAAAAGAGTGAAATAGTGTAAGTTCTAATTCAGGACAACAAGACAGTACAGTACTAAAACAGGAATTCCCGTTGCTACAAAAATGCAAATCTGAATCTGTCAAAAAATATGGAAAATAGACTCCCTTCCGAATCCAGCAAATATATATAAGTCATATGGTATTTCACAAAAATATAACTCAAAACAGATTTGAATCCAGAAAACGTGTTCATCCAAAAATCAGAAGATGGTATTCAAAGTCAGGAAAACATCATGAAAGCTCATTAATTAAATCCACGAAAAATCTGGGGTATTCTCCTATATGTATAGTAATAGAAAATTGAGTTTCATAATTTTCCAAAAAAAATAGAGTAGTCAAGTAAAATCAGAAAACAACAAGACGACAGTTTTGCAAATCTGAAATCATAAACATTGTAGTACGAAAACAACAATATCTCACAAACCATAAATCCAAATCCAAATATGCCAAAAGGGTAATAAAATAGATACAGTAAGCTAACTTTCATATTCAGAAATATTTTAGAAACAGCAAGTAGAATTCGGACGAAAATCAAGTTCTTTACTGAACAGTAGTAAAATTCTGCATATAAAATCTTTGTTTCCAAGCATGAAAAGGTTTGTAAGAATATTCAAATATTTCCACCAAAATTTTGGGTAAACCCCAATCAAGTCAAGAAGTACTAAGCAAAATTTCAGATGAAAATAATAATTTTAACACCAGAATAAAAATAGATTACTCTTCAGAATTCATAGAAAATGCAGTCTGAAAATCTTTCTACACCTCAGTAGTAAAATAGACATAACTCACAAACCGTAAATCAAAACTGAGATCCGTCGAAAGGGTTGGAAAATAGACAGAATCCTCTACAGTTCATGTTCACAAAATATTTTCAAATACTGACCTTAATAGGGTCTAAAATACTGATCAACATCAGGATAAAAGAAAAATGCAGATTTGTTCTTCACACGCAAAACAACATAGATTATACGAAATTTATCCAAATCAACCCAAACGTACTAATCGTCCAAACAACATGGTAAATGGTATTTCACAAGTATTCGACAAGTATATCACAAATAACACATCAATCATATAATATCACAAAATAGCATGAACATACGCATAAAAAATGGTCAATCCTAGGTTAATTCATGTCATATATGTTGTGAGGCAACTATGGTCAAGTCATCACAATAGAGACAATATCAACAAGGGGTTTCAGACACAAATTGTCTCTAGAACCCAACTAGACTACAAGCGGTATTTAGTATTTGTATTTGCGAAGGAATTTAATACAAGTTACTTGCCTGAGAGACGACGAGAATGGAGCAAAAGCAAGAATAATGGGAACGGATTCCCGGGACACGAACACAACAAACGGATCACGAACCAATCACGAACACACGATCACAAAATCAGACGGCTGAGATCAAGAGATCAACATCAAAATCAAGGTCAACAAGATCGGACGGCCAGATCTCCCTGATGAAGATAATGATGAAGATCAAGATCGATCGATCGAATGGCTGCAATCAAAGAAAATTGATGATCATCATGATCGTGGATCAAGAAGAGATTGGATGGCTAGGATCTAATCGGATGATCAAGAGGAGATCGACGGCCCAAATCCAAACAAGCATGATGATCAAGATCCAACGGACGGACAAGATCACCCCGATGGTGATGATCAAGATCAAATTAACGGATGGCCCACATTCAAACCATCAAACCAAACATCAAAACAGAGCATGGGGGAAGGGGGGGAGTTGCTCTGCAACTGTTGGCTCGGTGGTGGCACAGGGGCGGCACGACGGTGGGACGGAAAAATAGCTGCAGGTGCAGGGCGCATGGGGAGGCGCACAAGCCAAGTCAAAGCGCCCTGCGTTGGGCGATGGAGGGACAGCACCCAGCTGCTGTTGTTGTCACAGATCAATGCAGTGGAGGAGAGGAGCAAGGGTAGGCGATGCCACAGGTGGCTGCAGGCGAGGAGGTCGACTGTGGGGCTGTTGGCGAGCAGTAGAGCGGTGACGGGGAGAAGCCAGAAAGGGTCGTGGGGGCAGGAACACGGGGAACAGGATGGGAGAGAGAGGGAGAGCACAGGGAGGAGAAAGTCGGAGCACAGGCGGCTGCGGGATCACACAGGGGAGAGGAAGCATATGGGTTCAATATTTATGGATGGAGAGATAGGGTTTAAGAGGAAGGGGAAGGTAACGGCGAAACAGTAAGGGGTGAACGGGTTGGGTACATGGGCTTAACGGGTTGGGGTAAAGGGGATGCAGGTTGGTTAAGTAATCAAAAGGGAAAGAAAGGTTAAGTAGACAGTAGGTTAGAATATAGTTAAAATGGGTTTGGGTAGTAATAAATGGGTAATGGATATTAAATAGGGTTTTTAAAAGGCTATAGGTTAAATAGAAAATAAGGTATTAAATCCAATAAAATAATGGGTTTGGGTTTTGGAAAAATAAAAATAACCAATAAAATATGCAATTGGGATTTTATTGAAATAATAATAATAATAATAATAATAACAATAACAATAACAATAACAATAATAATAGTAATAGTATTAAAAATAACAGTAATAATAATAATACTGCTAACAATAATAATAATAAGAAAAATGATAAAAATAATAATAGTAATAGTAATAATAATAGAAATCAAAGTAATAATAACAAAAATAAGATTTGTATTACAATATAAAATTCATAGAAAATAGTTACAATAAAATTATTGATCGAAAATAGATTTTAATAGAAGATCCAAGAATACATTTTAAGAAAAAGAATTTAAGAACGGAAAAAATAATTTACAAAAATCAAAAATTCGAAAATATACGGAAAATACGTTTTTGGGAAAACAGGGATTACAAAGTGTCTCCACAACTTCAAAGCAAAGATCACCGCAACCAACTCTAAATCATGGGTAGGGTAGTTCTTCTCGTGCAGACTCAATTGTCTGGACGCATAAGCACCTAGGCCCTTGCCAGAAGCGTCACAGTGAACCACAAAAACACCCGAACCATCCGGAATAGTCAACACTGGCACTGTCGTCAACCGGCTCTTCAAATATGCAAAAGCTCCACTACAAGCTCCATCCCAGACGAACTTCTAATCCTTCCCTGTTAGCTTAGTCAACGGCCCAGCAATCTTCAAAAAGTCTTGGACAAACTTCCGATAATACTCGGCCAAACCATGGAAACTTCTCACTTCCGAAACTGAATTAGGAATAGGTCAATCCTTGACCACAGCAATCTTAGATGGATTAACAGAAATACCATCGCCTGAGATAATGTGCCCTACAAAGGTAACTCGATCTAGCCAGAACTCACACTTGCTGAGTTTCCCATAAAGCTGATTCTTCCTCAAGGTTTGCAGAACCAACCTCAGTGATCAGCATGATCCTTCCGGTTCCAAGAATACACCAGAATGTCGTCTATGAAGACCATCACGAATCTGTCCAAAAATGGAGAGAAGACTCTGTTCATCAGACTCATGAATACAGCTGGCGCATTCGTAACTCTAAAAGGCATCACTAGGAACTCGTAGTGCCCGTATCTGGTCATGAACGTAGTCTTCTGCACATCAGTTGCCTTCATCTTCACTTGATGATAACCAGAGTGAAGGTCCAACTTCAAAAAGACAGCAGCTTCACCCAGCTGATCAAACAAATCATCAATCCTGGGTATTGATACCGGTTCTTCACTGTAATACTGTTTAGTTCATGGTAATCCATGCACAGACGATGAATTCCGTCCTTCTTGTTGATAAACAAGATAGGAGCACCCCACGGGGACACACTGGGCCTGATGAAACCCAAATCTAGCAGTCCTTGGACTTGCACCTTCAGCTCTGCTAGCTCAACTGGTGTCATCCGGTAGGGACTCTTCGATATCGGCGCAGTACCTGGCTGAACCACAATACTGAATTCCACTTCCCTATCCAGGGGTAGTCCAGGCAACACCTCTGGAAACACATCCAGAATTTCCCACACTACAAGAGGCACAGCCTTACAGCCTGAGGGCAACTCCATTGCACAACCAGTATCGACAACTACTTTCTGACCACACCCAAGGGGTAACTCCCTAGTAAGGAACTCAAACTCTGCACGGCCTGGCATCCTAAAACAACCTTCTTCGCTCGACAATTAATGATAGCGTGGAACTCACCCAGCCAATCCAGGCCGAGAATTACATCAAACCCTGAACTTCCGATCACAATCAGATCTGCTCTGAAATCAGCACTTCCAATCACCATGGGACTTTGCTTGCACTCCCGGGAACAAACGACCACACCACCACCTGTGGTGATGTTCCAAGCTACCGGAAACACACTGCACTCCAACTGATGATGATCCACAAAGCGGAAGGAGACAAAGAAATGGGTTTGTAAACCCCATTCCCGATAATTAGTATTTTCCGTGTATTTTCTATAATTTGATTTTTTTTAAATTTATTTTATGCTAAATTCATTTCAGACCTTGTATTAAAGTGTTTTCTAATTAAGATTTTATTCATTTTGAATAATGGTATATTTGAACTTGTTTTCTATCCCTAATTGATCGACTATTCATATTATTAATTTTTGATTTTAATAAATTGTTAAACTCAAATCCTATTATGATGCATATTATTATTATAATTATTATTATTATTGTTATTCTTATTGCTATTGGTATTAATATTTGTCATTATTGTTGTTATTATTATTGTTATCGGTATTATTATTTTATCATTATTTTTAGCATTATTATTATTATTATTATTATTATTATTATTATTTTGTTTTAAGACCGAACATGCTCAATTTTTATATGCATTTCAGTATTTGATTTAATGTATATATATATGTATATTTTAAATACCCTATTGTTCTTTCTGGATTATTTTCTTTTTTATTAAATTTGTTAATAGAAAATTCCCGTTCTTCTTGATTAAGCTTTTTCTTGTTGAACCTATTATCTTTTATTTAATTGTGAGTATTTTTATTGGAACCCTTGTCACGCCTAGCTTCCCGGAATACGGAAACACAGGCACGTAACTGAGGCCCAACGAATGATATAAGTACGCCAACTCATATCATCCATAAGCTGTACCAGTCTTAACTCAACAATATAAAAAAAATGAATCACAACCACGCAGAAACATAATAATCACATAACGAGAATGAAATTCAATAACCAAATCTGGAATACAAGGACTTACCAAATAAGTCGAGAGGCTCATGCTCCAATTGTAGAAGAACAGCTCATCAATGCCTCCTAGAAATTCTCCTCGTGCACCTGTACTTGATTATCTAAAAAGAAAGAATAATTTGTCCTTAGATCAAGTACGGACAGCAAGTAGTGAAAAGCAGAGAGTAAAGGAGTAAGGTACATGTGGAAATATGAATCAAGATCAAATTGTAAGATCAATAATGGTACTAATAGCAATGGTCTTAATCAAGTATATATACATGTCAACTAGGTCTATTATCAAGTTGTTTCTCCTATCTAGTGCACGTACTACTGCATCCCATACTACAGGTTTGATGCACGCACAGTAGTGTTCATTTTAGACTTCGTGGTGGGGTCTACAGAGCGTGTACTCGGGTATATCACGATAACAAGATAACAAGTTCACGTCTCCACAAGTAATTCTCTACCTTCCATGTAACAAGATAACAAGATAACAAGTTCACGTCTCCACAAGTAATTCTCCACCTTCCACGCTAAGTTCATGTAACAAGATAACAAGATAACAAGTTCACGTCTCCACAAGTAATTCTCTACCTTCCACGCCAAGTTCATGTAATAAGATAACAAGATAACAAGTTCACGTCTCCATAAGTAATTCTCCACCTTCTACCGAGTACATTTTCTGAGACTGTCCACTACTAGGTCAACCCTTAGAAACTTCGGCTTGTTTAGTATCTTATTACTAAGTGATATATGTACATGCGGGTAGTTATAAGAATGTCAAGTGAATGGTGATAATGCAGCAACATGATATATTACACAATAATATATACGAAGTAATGAATCTGAAAACAACAATTCTCTTATATATTATTTTAACTGATTACTAATATAACTGGGTCGAAACTTCAGTACAAGACAGACAAGGCAGCATCACATAAGTGTTCATCAAGTGGGCAATTATTGAGTCATTGTATCATGCATGTATCAAGACTAATGTAAAGCAAGTAATGTGAATTTTCCAAGTAAACAAGTCAAGTGAATTTTTCCCAGTAAACAAGTCAAGTTTATCATGTCAAGTTCAAGCCATAAGATCTTAAGTAATAACATGTATTTAATCAAGACGTGTTTTCTCATGTACAAGTTTATTTATTTATTTCATGTCAAATTATGTCTAGGCATGGGTTTGATTCAATGGATAATAATAAGAGGTCAAGAGTACGTCGGGTTAGCTCGTGTAAACCCCTGATGCTCCCAACGGAAGGACACAAGGCAGAGTTAACGATAAATAAATTGGAACTACTTGCATAAGAGGTCAATTAATCTTGAACTAGAATAAATAAGAGAGTTCAAGTGGACTTGCCTTTTTCCTTGTAGACAATTCGATAAATTAATAAGAATAACGGGATCAGAATTTCGGGGAGCAATCCCAAGAAACACGTGCAAAAATGCGCGCTAAAATGCCAAGTAGTGAATTCCACTCCACACCGGATCGGCCAGAATGCGGAACGGCAAAACCAGATTTGCTACAGCCAGAACACGGGACACCGAATCAGCCAATAGAAATTCTTCTACACACCCGATCAGAACCGAACACAGGACGGCGAAAGTGGGATCTGGTGCGCGCCGAATAGCAAACAGCAAGAAACAACCAATCGGATCGCAGCTCTACACCGGATCGCCCCAAACACGGGACAACCAAGTTGGATCTGTTTTTGTTTTGGAAATAGGGGAAGGAAGAGAGAATGAGAACGGGAAGATTAAATAATAATATAATAAGAATTGAAGTAGTGGGGTGAGAGAGAGTGGGAGTGGTTACGAGGAGTGGGGAAATGTGCAGGTAAAGTGGGAGGAGTTGGGGTACGGGATTGAAGAGTGGTAAAAAGTGGGAAGAAATTGTATACGGGTAGATAATCTGTACAATTATATGGGTCCTGGGTTATTGGATTTGGGCTTGGGCTTAAAAAGGCTCAAAATATTTAAATAAACAATTAGGATTTTGGGCCAATCTTTTGGGCTCAGATAAAATATAAAATAAAATCAAAATATAGAATTGGGCTTATAATAACAACTTGGCTCAAATAGTTTAAATAATAAAAATCAATTAAAGAAAAATAGTTATAAAATACTGAGGATTTAGATACAGAAAAATACTTTTAAAAATACGTATTAATGGAAACAGGGGTTACAAATCCTACCCACCTTACAATAAGAATTTCGTCCTCGAAATTCATTATGGCAGGCAACAGGACAAAACAGAAACCAACTTAAGAAATAACAAGGTAGGAAAATTTGAAAAAGAGAAACTCCAGTGATGGAAGCACCAGAATAAGGAAAGGACATAGATAAGATCGATGTCGAATAATAAATCGACAAAAGATAACAAGTGAAAAAGATGAACATGATCTGAACGATGCAAAGAAGGATCAGCAAGAGAATCCTGGGACCTGTGGATTATGGGCCCACCAAGCTTCCGCTGCGCAACTCTGATGATGATGTCTCAAGCAAAATACATGTCGATGTAGGCCACTTGTCACCAATCGACAAACCGAGCAGGAAGATAAGAATGAGACATCAAGATCAAGGAGAGTAGGGGCTCGAGATAGATATAGATAAATAATGCAAAATGAATATAAAGTATGGCTTCAATTTAAATAATTAAAAGATATGCTATAGATCAAAACTAATGGATTTTTAACAAAATAATAATAACAACATGTTAATAATAAAAACAATAACATCAAGAATAATAGAATAGTAATAGAAATAATAAGATAATAACAATAATAATAACACACATGTTAATAATAAAAAATAATGATAACAATAATAATAACAATAACATTAAAATAACAATAATAATAATAGCAGTATTAATAGCAGTAATGAAAAAAAAAAGGTCATTATAGTCATACTGATAGAAATAATAACAATACAATAAAAATGTTAACAATACTGATAATCATGATAATACATACATGACAAAATTGGGTTTAAACATTCATGAAAATAATGCAATAGTAATAATAATAATTAGAATAACAATAATATGAATAACAATAATATCAATAACAAAAAAAATAATAATGATAATAATAATGAAAATATTAACAATACTGACAATAATAATAATATTGCAAGACGGAATATAATTCGGGTTCAACACATTTTCTTGTATGAAGGTAATTCGATATCAATAGCAATAATAAAATAATGAAAACAACAATAATAATAATATCACTGGTAATATCAGTAATAATAATGATACTAATAATAATAACGGACACAATGGCAATAATAATAGTAATAGTATCAGTAATAATAAAATAGCAGTAATAATAATAGAAGTAATAACAATAAGGATAATGAACACAATAATAACAACAGCAATAGAAATAATAATAATGAAAATAATACCAAGAATAACAACGAAAACAATAGCAATAATAATAATAATAATAGTGATAATAATTTTATACACAAAATAGAGTAAAATCAACTGTACGAGTTCAAATTGTATGGAAACATAAAGTGTAATAGTATAAACAAGATGTCATAAAGAAAAGATTTCTTTACTTTTAGTTTCATTATATAAGTAAAAATTGTCTTGAAATATAAATTAACAAATAGGTAGAAAATCTTGCATCCTTAACATCAAGTTGCATGTTTGCCTTCACGACATCAGGTTTCAAGTTGCCGTCTGGATATTCAGCTGCACACTTTGCCTCACCGATATCCAGTTGCAATTTGCCTCCATTGACATCGAGTTGCATATTTGCCATCTCGACATTAGGTTGCACCGAAATGGTAAAATTGAGGATGGAACTTCCATATGCATAGGGATAAGGGGCATTTAATTTAAGTATGACGTTATATTTTGAAATTCGTGATATAAAAATAGTAGAAGGTAAGAAATAGAGTTGAAAGTCACACAATAAAATATCAAAATAGACGTATAAATTATAAATATCAAACACAATAGTACAAAATAGCAGTAGTGGAAATGAAAAACGGAATAAAATACATGCATAAACACAATGCAATGGGAATGAGAAAATAAATATATAGTGTAGCTATTTAAACAATAATTATATCATATAAATATACAGTATCGTAGGAGTTAAACGAGCCTCTAACATGTCTTTGGAGATTCACCGATACCGATCGACGAACCAAGCGGGAAGAAAAGAATGAACAACTCCAGAATCAAAGGAATATTAGTACAAAAAGGAAGAATTTGTACCCAATAGGGAATCAATGAATGTGAATGAATAGAAGAGACGAAACAACTGAGAAATGAAGGAACTTAATGTGAAGGGATCAAAAGATGGATCAAATGAGAGGGGTATCCAGATTTCATGTTGGTTATTCATGTTCATGTGATTGACGTGGTGCGCATATTATTGAGTTAGACTGGTTAGAACCGAACTTGACTGACATATTAGTCAATCATGACTAACACATTAGCCAAACTAGCTAAACTTCAACATAGTTAGAGCCTAATCTGGGCTCTGATACCACTAAAAACCTGTCACGCTCCGCTTCACGGAATACGGAAACACAGGCACGTAACTGAGGCTCAGCGAATGATATAAGTACGCCAACTCATATCATCCATAAGTTGTACCAGTCTTAACTCAACAATATAAAAAAAATGAATCACAACCATGCAGAAACATAATAATCACATAATGAGAATGAAATTCAATAACCAAATCTGGAATACAAGGACTTACCAAATAAGTCGAGAGGCTCATGCTCCAATTGTAGAAGAACAGCTCATCAATGCCTCCTAGAAATTCTCCTCGTGCACCTGTACTTGATTATCTAAAAAGAAAGAATAATTTGTCCTTAGAGCAAGTACGGACAACAAGTAGTGAAAAGCAGAGAGTAAAGGAGTAAGGTACATGTGGAAATATGAATCAAGATCAAATTGCAAGATCAATAATGGTACTGTTAGCGCTGATTCTGGTGTGGGGGTAAACAGATGAAATTTGTGGGTTCGTGGAAAAACCTGAATAGCAGATCCGAACCTGTTCGTCTGAGTAGGGCAGTTGAGCTCCCGCCGTGCACCTGCAAGGAAAGTGCGAAACACCGGGGTTGATCCCGGTGACGCACCCTCCGACGCTCTTGTCAGTAACCAGTGATGATTAAAAAAAAGCTTAAGTTGGCAAAAAGTGATTAACCTGTAACAGTGGTAGGTGGGGGATATTTATAGTCGCCGTTGGGATCAGATTAGGAATGTGATTCCTGTGATCTGATAAGGCATAAAATCCTCGTAATCATATTAGGAATGTAATCCCTTAATTCCCGGTGAGAGGATAACTGCAAATCAGGCCCGTTGATTTAGTCAAATCAGTGACCCTGATCTCCTCTTGCTGGTCTAGGCTTGTATTGGGTCGGGACCTGTACCCAGTTGAGGTGGATCCGTTTGCGGGTTGTTGGATCTGTGAGAAGGAGACCCAGTACCCGCTTCGGACCCGTTAGTAGGTGAAATTACCGTTTTACTCCTGAGCTTTAAGATTCGCCTCCGATGTGAACGGTCCCGATTTAATTCAATTTTTAGCCATATCACGAGCCCCCCACTCCTAGAGACTGAGTTTTTCAGTCTTTGAGGAGTAGTTTTACTGTTATAATGGCGTACGGGATTTTATCGGTGTTCTTTAAGGGAGTTTTGGATCTTGCTCGGGGTGTACCGGTGTTAATTTGGGCTTGCAAAATGCCCAAAAATATTCTCAGAATTTTCTGAATTTTTGGTGATTTTTCCAGATTTTTCTGAATTTTTTCTCATTTTTTTGAATTTTTTATTCACTTTTCGAATTAAATAATTAATTATCGAAAATATTAAATAATTATTCTAATTAAATAATTATATTTTTCAGAATTTAAAATAATTTTTCGGAATTTATAATTATTTTTAGAATTTTTATTTTATTTTTTTCGATTTTTTAAATATTTTTTCTGATTTTTTAAATAAAAAAATAATTAAATAAATAAATTAATTAAATTAAATAATACCTGACATGTGGCGTGATCTGCGCCGTCGGATCCTGGGACACGTGGCGCGATCTACGCTGTCAGATCCCGGCACGGATCTCGAGGAGGCGCGTATCCCAAAAAATCATTTTTTTGTCGTTTGGCGCACGTGGTGCGATCTGAGCCGTTCATCAATTTTTGCGCGATTTTCTGGAAGATCCAACGGTTGTAGTTGCTCGGCTGATTTTTTCTCCGTTTGCAGGATCGGAAAGGGGCTTGCTCGGCTCGCCGACCGAGAGGTGAGTTCGACCTGGGGTGTGAGGCCACGTGGCAATGCCACGTGGCATTTTGCATTTTTTTCCTTTCTTTCTTTCTCTCTCTCCTGCCAGCTCTGTTTCCCTTCTTCTCCGTCTCGTCTCAGTCTTCGACTTCTCCCCTGGCCTACGTCTTCGAGCCTCGTCGTCATCGTGTCGAGCACCCCGTGCAGGGGTTCATGGAGCTTGGAGCACGATGTTTGGAGGCGAGCTCGTCGACGTGGGGGGCTTCGACGAGGTAATGGGCTCAACACAGCGGTGGAGAGGCTAGAGCTCGGCAGAGGAGATCGAAACGGAAGTGATGGGGGTCGGCGAGGGCCTCGACCTTGGCGCGCTCGACGGAGGTGGCGCTCGGAGATACGAGGGGAGCCAGCAAAGGGGTGAGTTTGTCGAAGATGGGTGCTGGAGCTCGGCCATGGCAGACCGTGGTCGATGATGGCGTCGTTGGCCATTGTGAAGCTCGTTGGTGGAGAGCTCGGGGCTCGTCTCACGGAGCTCGCTCGTGGAGAGCTCGGAGCTCGGAGCTCGACGAGGAGTGTGTGCCGAGAGGAGCTAGGTGACAGTGGACGAGGCAGTTGTAGCTTCGGCTTGGCGAGGAGTCGATGGAGTTCGTCGGAGCTATGGTGCTCAGTAATGGGTTCGACTCGTCCTTTGGCTCGGAGCTCGGCCATGGGTTCGGTTCTGCGGAAGCGTCGGAGGTGGAGCTCGTTGTCGGATGGAAGGTGGCGCTGTAGCCGAGCTTCGTCGGTGTGGAGACGTGGTTGAGCTCGACGAGGGGAGCTCGTGACGAAGTGGAGTTCGAGTTTGGGACGAGGCTTGGAGGTGAGAGCTCGGTGAGTGGAGTTCAGCCGGCGATGGAGAGGGGGAGCTCGGCATTGGAGATGGAGCTCGGCGAGGAGGTGGCGAGGCATGGAGGTAGAAACCGGAGTTATGAAGAGAAGCTTGGTTTCTGTTTTGGCGCCAGAGGTATGGAGAAGGAGAGGTGACGTGGCAGCGGAGGTTCGGTTTGGGTTTGGGTCCCCTTAATGGGCCCGAACCCGGCCCCTTGTGTTTTTTTGTCTTCTTCTTTTTTTTGGCTTCTTGTTCGGCAAATCCGAGCACGGATTTTGAGGTGCATTTTTGCCACTTCGTAGCTCGGTAGGGCAGTAGCTCGGATGGTAGATCCGAGCTGTGTGGCTCGATCTGGGCCGTTGGATGGTGGCACGAATCTCGAGACGGGCTCAATTCCCAAGAAAACGCTATCTTGTCATTTAGCGACGCTGGCAAGATCTGGGCCGTCTGATCGAGATCTTGCACGAATGTTGAGGAGAAAGTAAGTTTTCTCCGTTTGCAGGATCGGAAAGGCACTTGCTCGGCAGCCGACCGGGCTCTTTGATTTGGGGCTCGGATTCTTGCTCGGGTTCGGTTCGGATTTCTCCCTCGTGCGAGTGGCTCGGCTCGGATTCCCGAGCTATTCGGCGCAGCTGCATTGAGATCCACTTTCCCGGTGCTACGGAGGTCCGATCGAGGAGTGCGACCCCTCGTTTCGAAGCTAGTTCGAAGATCTACAACTTCTCTTTAGGAGTGGGATGAAGATTCACCCTCCTTCATGGCCAGAATAGCCCCGCAACATGCTTGTCTTCATGAAGTTGATAAGTACTTTGGTCTTGGGGATTTTGGAAGAGGAGTTCCACTCCTAGGGGCGGAGAAGATGTGCTAGGAAGACCCTTGGACTAGGAAGACCCTTGTAAGGTGTGCTAGGAAGACCCTCGTGCTTGGAAGACCCTTGGGCTAGGAAGAACCTTGGGGCGAAGAAGAGGCGCGAGTGGGTCGGATCGCTAGTCGCTCGGCTAGGAATACTGAGCGACGTGGAGCGATCTGAGCCGCTGGATCTCAGCGCGGATCTCGAGGCGGGCACAGTTTCCAAGAAAACACTATCTTATTGTTTAGCGACGCTGGCAAGATCTGGGCCGTTGGATGATGGCACGAATCTCGAGACGGCTCAGTTCCCAAGAAAACGCTATCTTGTCGTTTAGCGACGCTAGCAAGATCTGGGCCGTCTGATCGAGATCTTGCACGAATGTTGAGGAGAAAGTGAGTTTTCTCCGTTTGCAGGATCGGAAAGGCACTTGCTCGGCAGCCGACCGGGCTCTTTGATGTTAGGGCTCGGAAGGGAAGAGCTCGGATTCTTGCTCGGTCAGCCGACTGGGCTCTGTGATGTTGGGGCCGGATCGGTACTTGCTCGTCATCCGAGCGGTGGGAAGAGCACGGTTCTGGAAGAGAGCTATTTGTGAGACGAGTGTGAGGAGGGACTCTATGAGAGATTTGTGCTCCAAACTCGTTGAGAAGAGGTCCGCTTCGTAGGTGAGCAAAGTGGAGAGCTCGACTCTGGAAGAGAGTCGTTTGTGAGACGAGTGTGAGGAGGAACTCTTGGAGGGAGTTGTGAGCTCCGAACTCGTTGAGAAGATGTCCGCTTCGGAGGTAAGCAGAGTGGAGAGCTCGGCTCTCGAAGAGAGCCATTTGTGAGACAAGTGTGAGGAGGAACTCTAGGAGAGAGTTGTGCTCCAAACTTGTTGGGAAGAGGTCCGCTTCTGGGGCAAGCGGAGCGAAGAGCTCGGCTCTGGAAGAGAGCCATTTGGGAGATGAGTTTGAGGTGCAACTCTAGGAGAGAGTTGTGAGCTCCGAACTCGTGGAGAAGAGGTCCGCTTCGGCGGCGAGCGGAGGGAAGAGCTCGGCTCTGGAGGAGAGCCATTTGTGAGATGAGTTTGAGGAGCAACTCTTGGAGAAAGTTTTGAGCTCCGAACTTGTTGGGAAGAGGTCCGCTTCGGGGGCGAGCGGAGCGAAGAGCTCGGCTCTGGAAGAGAGCCATTTGGGAGATGAGTTTGAGGAGCAACTCTAGGAGAGAGTTGTGAGCTCCGAACTCGTGGAGAAGAGGTCCGCTTCGGTGGCGAGCGGAGGGAAGAGCTCGGCTCTGGAGGAGAGCCATTTGTGAGATGTGTTTGAGGAGCAACTCTTGGAGAGAGTTTTGAGCTCCGAACTCGTCGAGAAGAGGTCCGCTTCGGCGGCGAGGGGAGGGAAGAGCTCGGCTCTGGAGGAGAGCCATTTGTGAGATGAGTTTGAGGAGCAACTCTTGGAGAGAGTTTTGAGCTCCGAACTCATCGAGAAAAGGTCCGCTTCGGCGGCGAGCGGAGGGAAGAGCTCGGCTCTGGAAGAGAGCCATTTGTGAGACAAGTGTGAGGAGGAACTCTTGGAAGGAGTTGTGGGCTCCGAACTTGTTGAGAAGATGTCCGCTTTGGAGGTAAGCGGAGTGGAGAGCTCGGCTCTGGAAGAAAGCTATTTGTGAGACAAGTGTAAGGAGGAACTCTAGGAGAGAGTTGTGCTCCAAACTTGTTGAGAAGAGATCCGCTTCGGAGGCGAGCGGAGTGAAGAGCTCGGCTCTGGAAGAGAGCCATTTGTGAGATGAGTTTGAGGAGCAACTCTTGGAGAGAGTTGTGAGCTCCGAACTCGTTGAGAAGAGGTCCGCTTCGGCGGTGAGCGGAAGGAAGAGCTCGGCCCTGGAAGAGAGCCATTTGTGAGACGAGTGTGAGGAGCAACTCTAGGGGAGAGCTGTAGCTCCGAACTCGCTGCTTATGTGAGAGAATCAACGGTTGTGGGAGCAATTCCGAATGGCGAACCACTTCTAACCCACTGAAGAGCAAGTTATTTGAAGCAGAATCGAGCCAAGTGTTGGACTCCGAACCATCGGTAGAGGTAGTCAACGGTTGTGGGAGCAATTCCGAATGGCGAACCACTTCTAACCCGCTGAAGAGCAGGTTATTTGAAGCAGAATCGAGCCAAGTGTTGGACTCCGAACCATCGGTAGAGGTAGTCAACGGTTGTGGGAGCAATTACGAATGGCGATCCACTTCTAACCCGCTGAAGAGCAGGTTATTTGAAGAGGAATCGAACCAAGTGTTGGACTCCGAACTCGTTGTTTAAGGTTAGTAAGTTGCGGGAGCAGCCCTGTAGAAGAAGCTGGACTCCGAACCCACCATTTAAGAGAGAAGTAAGAGCAATAATTTTTAATGAAAAGATGTAAAGTTTGAAATAAACTAAGTGGCCGCTTCAATAGGGCGAGCCATTATTACATTCTATCGGCCGGGTTACAAGCATCGGCCTTATTGAAAATCAGGGTCCTACTTCTACAATAAGGTGAAGACCTCTTGGGAAGAGCCGGGAGGTTCTGAGACTTAAAGCTCGGCGGGCCCTTCGGTTCGTTTGTTGGCTCTTCAGGGGGAAGCTCGGCCCCCTCTTTCTGGACGAACTTGGTCAGGTGCCCCCGCTGTATGAGTTCTTCGATCTCCTCCTTTAGAGCCCGACAATCTTTTGTGTCGTGGCCGTGGTCCCTGTGAAAGCGGCACCACTTATCCTTGTTCCTCTTCTTTCCAGGTGTGCTCATTCTAGGGGGAGCACGGAGTAGCCCTTCCTTGTCCACTTCCATAAGAACTTTTGATATATTGGCAACGAGGGGGGTGAACTTCTCAAACCGAGGAGTCGGGCGGCGCTGGCCATTGCCGTCCTTCTGAAGCTTCTTAGCCTCTTCTTCTTCGGTAAGCTTTCGTTTCGTCCCTGAGGTAGACCCTCCGAAGCTTGGAAGGCAGGCGGCCTCTTCGGCACGAATGTACTTGTCACACCTGAGAAGGAGGTCGGCAAAGTTCTGTGGAGGCTTCTTAGCAAGAGAGGAGCGGAGGCTGGAATTGAAGACGTTGGATTGGAAGGCGGCTGTTGCGACGGATTGGTCGAGGGAGGCTATGGACCTGACCTCCGCAGTGAACCTCTTCACATAGTCTCTCAACTTCTCTTCCTTCTCCTGGCAGAGCTGGAGTAACGAGATGTTGGTCTTCTCCGTACGTCTGCTACTCACAAAATGAGTGATGAAGAGGCTCTCGAATTGCTCGAAGGAGAATATGGAAGACGGGGCGAGGCGGGAGTACCATTCCCTAGCCGACCCCTTCAGGGTGGCGGGGAAGGTCTTGCAAAGTAAGGCGTCCGAAGCCTGGTGGATGAGCATGAGGGTCTTGAAGCTCTCAATGTGGTCGACGGGGTCCGACTCCCCCGAGTAAGTTTCGAACTTCGGGGGTTCGAAACCTCTTGGGATAGGAGCTTTCATGATGGTCCGGGAGAAGGGGGTCTGCTCGGACGGATGGTTCTGCTGTTCGACCCCTCCCCCTCGTCCATCCGACCGATTCGCCTTTCCACCTCATGGAGACGGCGGTATAGGGCATCGTCCCTCCCGCGGTAGTCGAACGAGCTTCTGGACTCGTCTTCGTAGGAGGGAGAGCCGGGGCTACGACGATGGTCGTCCCGGGAGCGGCGAGGGCTAAGATCATGCTGCCGGTGGTTAGGAGCCGGCGGAGGAGAGGCGGACCTACGGCGAGGACTGGGAACCCGTTGGGGCGAAGGAACCCTTAGGGCCTCATTGTTGTTGGGTCGGAGGTTAAGAGCCTGCAACACCGTTGCTTGAAACTACAGGAACTCGGCGCGAGTGATGGGCGCCTCATTATTCCTCGGCTGATGCCGACCGGTAGGAGAGTGGCGCCTCCTCCTGTAATGCCCGGGTGACTCTCTCCGCCCTCTCCTGGTAGGAGACCTTCTACACTCGCGGTGGTGAGGATTCCACTCATCTGGACGTTGTAGGTGGGAAGCTCCCTCTCGGGACCGCTTTTCGTCCAGACGGTGGCGGAGATCCTCATCCTTCCGCCGGTTGAGGATAGTATTTCGAAGGTCAGGGGCCTGAGGACTATGGGAGGCATAAGAGTATGTAGAGGCGTTGTGTACCGATATGTGGTCTCAATGGAGAGGTTGTTTTTGCTTCCGTAGATCGGGACCGTTTGGGGGTTGCTGGTTCGGAAGAGGAGGTGGGTTCTGCTGGACACGGTCCTCGGCTGGAGGAGGAAGTTGTCCCTGCTGCGGAGCGGGATGGACGGGGACTTCCTACTGTTGATCAACAGGGTTGGGTCCACGGTTGGACCCCCTGGATCTTACTTTTCTAGGAGGCATGGCTGGAGAAGAGCTAGTCAACGAGGAAGAGGCGGAGGCTATTCGTATGGATTCCCACAGACGACACCAATCTGTTACCGCTGATTCTGGTGTGGGGGTAAACAGATGAAATTTGTGGGTTCGTGGAAAAACCTGAATAGCAGATCCGAACCTGTTCGTCTGAGTTGGGCAGTTGAGCTCCCACCGTGCACCTGCAAGGAAAGTGCAAAACACCGGGATTGATCCCGGCGACGTACCCTTCGACGCTCTTGTCAGTAACCAGTGATGATTAAAAAAGAGCTTAAGTTGGCGAAAAGTGATTAACCTGTAACAGTGGTAGGTGGGGGGTATTTATAGTCGCCGTTGGGATCAGATTATGAATGTGATTCCTGTGATCTGATAAGGCGTAAAATCCTCGTAATAAGATTAGGAATGTAATCCCTTAATTCCCGGTGAGAGGATAACTGCAAATCAGGCCCGTTGATTTAGTCAAATCAGTGACCCTGATCTCCTCTTGCTGGTCTAGGCTTGTATCGGGTCAGGACCCGTACCCAGTTGAGGTGGATCCGTTCGCGGGTTGTTGGATCTGTGAGAAGGAGACCCAGTACCCGCTTCGGACCCATTAGTAGGTGAAATTACCGTTTTACCCCTGAGCTTTAAGATTCGCCTCCAATGTGAACGGTCCCGATTTAATCCTATTTTTAGCCATATCAGGTACTAATAGCAATGGTCTTAATCAAGTATATATACATGTCAACTAGGTCTATTATAGAGTTATTTCTCCTATCTAGTGCACGTACTACTGCATCCCATACTACAGGTTCGATGCACGCACATCAGTGTTCGTTTTAGACTTCGTAGTGGGGTATACAGAGCGTGTACTCGGGTATATCACGATAACAAGATAACAAGTTCACGTCTCCACAAGTAATTCTCCACCTTCCACGCCAAGTTCATGTAACAAGATAACAAGATAACAAGTTCATGTCTCCATAAGTAATTCTCCACCTTCCACGCCAAGTTCATGTAACAAGATAACAAGATAACTAGTTCACGTCTCTACAAGTAATTCTCCACCTTCTACCGAGTACATTTTTCTGAGACTATCCACTACTAGGTCAACCCTTAGAAACCCCGGCTTGTTTAGTATCTTATTACTAAGTCATATATGTACATGCGGGTAGTTATAAGAATGTCAAGTGAATGGTGATAATGCAGCAACATGATATATTACACAATAATATACGCGATGTAATGAATCTGAAAACAACAATTCTCTTTATATTATTTTAATTGATTACTAATATAACTGGGTCGAAACCTCAGTACAAGACAGACAAGACAGCATCACATAAGTGTTCATCAAGTGGGCAATTATCGAGTCATTGTATCATGCATGTATCAAGACTAATGTAAAGCAAGTAATGTGAATTTTTCAAGTAAACAAGTGAAGTGAATTTTTCCCAGTAAACAAGTCAAGTTGTTCATGTCAAGTTCAAGCCACAAGATCTCAAGTAATAACATGTATTTAATCACGACGTGTTTTCTCAGGTACAAGTTTGTTTATTTATTTCATGTCAAATGTATGTCTAGGCTTGGGTTTGATTCAATGGATAATAATAAGAGGTCAAGAGTACATCGGGTTAGCTCGTGTAAACCCTCGATACTCCCAAAGGAAGGGACACATGGCAGAGTTAATGATAAATAAATTAGAACTACTTGCATAAGAGGTCAATTAATCTTGAACTAGAATAAATAAGAGAGTTCAAGTGGACTTGCCTTTTTCCTTGTAGACAATTCGATAAATTAATAAGAATAACGAGATCAGAATCCCGGGGAGCAATCCCAAGAAACACGTGCAAAAATGCGCGCTAAAATGCCAAATAGTGAATTCCACTCCACACCGGATCGGCCAGAACGCGGGACGGCAAAACCAGATTTGCTACAGCCAGAACACGAGACACCGAATCAGCCAATAGAAATTCTTCTACACACCCGATCAGACCTGAACACAGGACAGCGAAAGTGGGATCTGGTGCGCGCCGAACAGCAAACAGCAAGAAACAACCAATCGGATCGCAGCTCTACACCGGATCGCCCCAAACACGAGACAACCAAGTTGGATCTGTTTTTGTTTTGGAAACAGGGGAAGGAAGAGAGAATGAGAACGGGAAGATTAAATAATAATGTAATAAGAATTGAAGTAGTGGGGTGAGAAAGAGTGGGAGTGGTTACGAGGAGTGGGGAAATGTGCAGGTAAAGTGGGAGGAGTTGGGGTACGGGATTGAAGAGTGGTAAAAAGTGGGAATAAATTGTATACGGGTAGACAATCTGTACAATTATATGGGTCCTGGGTTATTGGATTTGGGCTTGGGCTTAAAAAGGCTCAATATATTTAAATAAACAATTAGGATTTAGGGCCAATCTTTTGGGCTTAGATAAAATATAAAATAAAATCAAAATATAGAATTTGGCTTATAATAACAACTTGGCTCAAATAGTTTAAATAATAAAAATCAATTAATGAAAAATAGTTATAAAATACTGAGGATTTAAATACAGAAAAATACTTTTAAAAATACGTATTAATGGAAACAGGGGTTACAACCCTATTGATTTAGATCTATTTCTCATTTGAGCCCTAAAACCCAATTTTATTTGTTTTAACCCAATTCCGCTATTATTGGCCCGTAATTGAGTAACCCAGTACCTTAATTGTACCCTATAAATACAACTCTACTGCAAACCCTAAAAATTACACAATACTGAAACCCTAGCTGCTTATTCTCTTTCCCCTCTCTTTCTCACACTCTCTCCTCGCCCCATTTTCCTGCCAAAGCCACAGTAACCCATCCCCTTCTCCGTTCGTCTTCTCCGGCGAATCCCCAACTCCGGTGACCATACCCCGTCGCCACCCTACTCCCCTTGGCGATGCCGCCACCGCACCGAAGCCCCCTGCACCTCCTCCTTTTCTCTGTCCTCGACATTGACGATGCCAGAACCCATCAAACCCTAAATCCCAACCCCCAAATCCATCGACCCACTCCGTCGACGTCAACCCCGACGCCTCGCCCTCGCCCCCTTGCCGTCGACGCCAGCGCCGCCGCCCTGGCCACTGTTGCCACTGTCGCTATTGGCTGCTTTTTCTCTTCGTATTACTGTGTTGCTTTGGATCTCTTTTATTGCACGTATATTGCACATGCTATTGGTGAATTGCATTGGTGAATTGCTAGTTCGTGGGTTCGTTGTTTCAGGATTCTTATCCCGTTATTCTTGGTATTCAAATTTACCATCTAACTGGCAAGTCACCGTCCTCTTAAATTGTTAATTGTATCAAATTCAAGTTTCATTGAAATTCTTGCAAGTAGATCCTTTATTTATCGTATTATACTTTGTTCATCTCTTCATTGGGTCTATTGAGAATTTACACAAGCTAACCCTAATATTCTTGACATCGTGCTACTTTTGACTCTAAAGTTTGGATCTTTTATGAGTGCATATAGAGTTGATAATACGGTTGTTCAAATAAACGTCACAAAAATAAATTATTGTAGAGACAATTGATAGGTCGTATGTTGTTTGATCGACTGGTGATTGATTGATGATAAATTAGTGTATGAGCGTGTTCTAATTTTATTTATCATGTTTTGACACCCATCATGCTGATTATATAGTTTATCGACTAATAGAATTGATACCCATCATGTTTAAATAAATTTATTTCTAGAAAACTACACAAAACGAGTAAATAGAATTGATACCTATCATGTTTAAATAAATTGTATATTGCTTGCTGGTTTGCTTGTTGACTGCTATTTTTGAACCAGTAAACGATCTTAAAATGAATTACTTTTGTAATAAGAATTATAGCCTTATCTTTCTAGTTTTCATAAAACCTTGAATTTTTAAATTCTGAGTTTTGTAGCAAAAGTTATGCCCGTTTTACTACAGCTGTGTTTTTACTTCCAGATTCTCAGATTATTGTATGTTCCATATTCAAACAGTAAAAAGGCTGATCAAATGATAAAATTTTGCCCTGAAAATTTCTAGATTATTGCTTAACATGTTTAGGAGTCTAGATAATATTTTTAATGAATTTATTATGGAGTTTTTGCTAATTCTAAAAATAAAATAACATTATATCAAAATTCTGTATGAACATGAAATATTTAAAGAACAATGTGTTTAACCTAGCTACTATTGTCGGAATTTGAACTTTAAATATGCATTGGAACCGTGTGAAAGTCTAGTTTCTAGAATTTCTGACGGATTTAGTTTTCGATTTCTGAAACAGTGGAAAACTGTATTTTTGTACAGAGTACTCTTGCTGTCCAGAATTTTATATTTCAGTTTTTAATAGATTACAGGTTCCTATATCATAATATTGCATGAATTAATGTATGTATATTGTATTGCATGATCCTAATGAGTTATTGTCACCATTCTAATTGTCTCATCTCATGTTACCAACCTATTGTTTCCCTATTGATACTATTGTTCACCGGAATGCCCATTAATTGCATATTGTATTATTGCATTGATAAATAATTAATAAGCCGGGGTTAAAGGAAGTTTTGAGTAGTGAACAAAGTAGAGACTACGCGACCAGAAATTGATCCCTATGATCGGCCCGTGTTTCCCTAATTACCGTTTCGGCTACCGTTTTATCGTGTGATTGTGGTTACGACGGTAACCCAATCTATCGTGTACCGTATCGTTGTCGATGACCGTATCGTACACCGAAAGGTGAATAATGTTTACCGTTGCCAAGTACATGATCTACAAAGTGCACCACTTAAGTCTAAAACAAAATTGATTGTATGCATCGAACCTGTAGTATGGGATGTAGTAGTACGTGCATTAGTCAGGAATAAAACGATTAATAGACTTGAGGATTGACATAGTACCGACATTGCATATTGTTCCTCATTATTTCTATTGATATCGAATATTGGCTAAGTGTTACTGTTATTGATAATTGATTACCGTTACCGAATATTGAATCATTGTTTATAGCCATTGTATCGATTACCGTGATCTTGATTATTGATTATCGTGCCATGTTATTGATTCCTATTGTTCCATTGAATTCATTGTTATACCGTTATTCCATTGTTCCCTGCTTTCTCTACTTGTTGTCCATGACTTTCTCTAAGAACACTTTTTCTCCTCTTTTTAAATGAAGTGTTCACAGGTAATAATGGAGAATTACCCGATGTAATTGGAGAACAAAGATTTTGAAGACTTAATGCTTTTTAATTGCTTATTGCTTAAATGAACTTATTGTATTGAGATTTGTTATTATTGTTTTGGGATTTATTATTGTATTGAGCTTATGTCCCGGATTTTATTATTGTTTCCAGATGTTGGATTATTATTGTATTTGCATATTTTTATTGTTTCATTCCAAGTATTATTGTTCATGAGATTATTATTGCCTGTGCATTTATTCTGTGGTGATCATATTGTTGAGTTGATCGGATAAACAACTTATGGGTGACATTAGTCATTCACTAGGCCAATGTCATGTACTCATATTCCGTATTTTTGGATAGCGGGACGTGACAGGGTTGCCCCGGAATAAAAAAGAACGCGATCAGGAACAGAATGAACAAGAATGACACCTAAGATATAGTCAAAACAAGGAAAAAGATGAATAGATGAAAGATAACCAAGGAACATGGAGGATGATGCAAGAAATGCAACATGAAAGAAAGATGCAAAAAAAATAAAACCCGGAACAAATAATAGAACAACAAAAGGAAACACAAAAGAATACTTGCAACGACTTCTTCCGTGGTCTCAGCTTACTCCGTTGTCAAGTTGAAAGCCTGATGTCTCCCTGTAGCAGCGGTGCTCTGACCGACGATCTGATGCTGAGGGGGAAGTGGCGGCCTGACCTGACTATGGACTGGCGCGACTGCGGCCTGGTCGCGCCTCCTCCGAGGACAATCTCAAACCAAGTGTTCGGTAACACCACAACCGAGACACTGGCGGTTGGCCTTCCAGCAATCCTTATGCAAGTGCCCAGAGGTCTGGCAAAAGTTGCAAAAAACATCCCTCCGTGGAGGAGCAGGATGGTAGGGAGCTGTCCTGGCGGGATGGACTAGAGCTGGCCTCCTGATCGGGCCTCCAGTAGGTCTGGCAGCAACAGTAGCAGGGTATTGTACAACCCGCTGAGAAGGAGTCTCCCAAGCTCGAGTCTACTCTGTCGCTCAAGCTACCTCCAAAGCATCTGTATAGGTACGGAGACGATGGGTGGCCAAGTGCACCTGAATTCCCTGATCAAGACCTAAAAGGAACCTTCGAGCACGATCCTCCTCATTTGCCACTAAGGTGGTAGCGAAGCGGCTAAGCCTGGTGAACTCCGCGGCATACTCGTCCACAGACCTAGTGCCCTATCCCAAGAAAACTTGGTGTTACAATACTACATATATACTATGTAATACAATCTCAAAACACGGCACTGATAAATTAACCAGACAACCAACCAACCAACCTGCTTCAGGGCAAGAAACTGATGCTCCATTTCTACCCGGGTGATACGGGGGAAGAATTTCTCCAGGAAGCTCTGAGCGAAGGTGGCCCATGTAATTGACCGTTCTAGCCTATCGGATTCTGCCCTCCAACAGATGTGGGAAAAATCCACCAACTGGATGCACAACACGTCCACACGGTTGACATCGGCGATCCTAGTTGCCTGTAGTAGACTCTCCGTCCGTATCATCCACTGCTCAGCCTCAAGTGGCGTCTTATCACCAGCGAACTTATTAGGGTGCAGCATCATGAAGTCCGCAACGGTAGCCAGACGAGGGGGAAAAACTACCAGGGTAGGCACAACGAGGGTTGGAACAGCATTTCGGTTAGCAACCTCCAAAGCGGCCTTAACAAGTTTGCTGTGCTCCTGCTGCATCTGAGCAATCTGCTTGAGCACCTGAGTCACAGCTACCAACTCAGGATGATCTTCTTGCGAACGAGAAGACGAAGCATTACCACGAGCCATAGTCTGCACAAAACCCAAAACAATTAGCATTCAGATCAAGTTGATTATTAACTTTTTGTGCATTGCATGGCTTATTGGCAGTTAAGTAAATCCTAATTGTGTAAAGCCTATCTAATGTATTAGTTAAACAAACAAATTAGCCAAACCTGACGCTCTGATACCACCGAAAGCCTTATCACGCCACGCTTCCCAAAAGAAATACGGAATATGGTACGTGACTAAGCCCAGCGGATAGTTTTCACCATCCATAAGCTGTACAGATCTACTTAGACTCATGTAACTCCCGTTTTTCGTTTTTCGTATTTTTGGTGTATTTTTTACTTGGTATTTGTACTCTCGTGTATTTTTCTGAACCGTATATTGGAGTTGTTTTCGATATATATTCGTTTATTTCATTTTGAGCTCTATGTGTTTGGTTGGTTGTCTTTTTGTTTCGATCTTCATCAAAATTTTTGTTCTTTCTTTCATTTAGTTCTCGTCCTCTTTATTTTTGTTCTTGGGTGTTGTGGTGGTGATTGGTTGCTTATCTCATTCCCAAACCTATTGTTTGATCCCTAATAGAATTACCAAAGCCAAATTAAATCCACAATCCTAATTGATATCCTATACAATTTGTAACCTATTTGAAGCCCAATTAAACAAATCCTATTACTACTCCTAATCAACCCAATTACCCATTAACCCAACTCATATACTAAACCCTAACTCTCCTCATATATATATACCTCTCTCTCTCCCTAAATCCTAATCCTAACCCTAGCCTCCATCTCATACCCCCGACCTCCCCTCCTTGTTCCCTTGCGCCACCCCGCACCGCAACCTGACCCCCAGCCCAGGCCGAGCACCCTCCTCGACCTGCACCCTGTTCGGCCTGCACCCATCCCGATGGCAACTACACCCCGATCTCGATCCCTCACCCTTGCCGCAACCACCACTTCCCCATCACCCGAGGACTCATCTCTCCATCTCCCTCTTCGGTGTTCCTCCGACACCGTCGACAGCATCCAAGGCCGCAAACCCCTCTGTCCGCTATCTCTCTCTTGGTCTCGCTCTCTCTTGCTTGAGAGTTCACACATGGGATCATGCGAGTTGTTCGTTGATTCGTGGATTTTCGTTCATGGGTTTTGTTTGTTGCCGGTGTAATACCCCGATTTTTCATTTAATGAAAATTATTTTTTTTATTTTACACGTAGTGTGCACGTGCAATATTTTTGGTAAATATTTTCATCATGATGAGTATAGATATTTAAATATGTGCTTTTAATTATTTTATGCAAAGCCTTCTTTTAATTAAACAAAAAGCCTTTTCTTAAAGCCCAAAATTTAATTCATTTATTTTATTTTTAAAATTTTTATTTTGGCCCATAAACTAAAGCCCATGAGTTAATTTATTTTTAAATACAACTTGTAATGTAGAATACAATTTAAAGTTTATTTTTATGTAAAATATAATGTACAAATTTTTGGAGGCAATTGCATGCACGTGCATTGCACGTACACGTGCAAAGTGCACCTTCCTAGCATTGGCCGGTTGGAGCTTTAGGAGGGAAACCAAAAATTTGAGTGGGATCATGGTGGTGGTGGTTACTTGATTATGGGTGGTTAGTGTAACTCCTCCTTAAATCTAAGCCATTTGTTCCTAACTCCTACTTCAATCCTAGCCCTCCATTTCACCCAAAATTGTGTATAAATACCCCCCCCCCCCCAATTAATTGTAATCTACCCAAAAATCTATTTGAGAAGAAAAAGATATATTTGTACGAGAGTTGTGAGTGTGATTATTCTTTGGAAGCCGGCATTACTTCAGAAGATTCTCGGTGGCAAGGAGCAAGGAGGAGGAGTCACATTATCACTAGAAGGCTTTTCGGAATTTCGTTTATTTCGTCAACTAGGTGGGTGTTTCTCAGGACTTCTAATGTAGTGATCATGCTAGGGTAAAATTTTGATTGTTATCATGCTTGTGAAATGTGGATTAATATGGTGATTATTATACTAAAATGCGTTGTGCTATATTTAGTATGAAAGATATGAATGAATGAACATGATTAATGAAACTTTAAAAGATCGAAATTGACATGTGCAGTCGACCGATCATGTGAATAAGTCGACTGGTACGAGGTGGATGTTGCCCATGACTTCTAAATTAGAATTCATGTTAAGATCGAGGATTTAATTGTGTATGTATGTGCAAACTGATGTGATAGAATGATTGCTAAATTGATATTTTCCATGTTGTACATAGTGTAGAAATTATGAACTTATGAAAAAGGACTAATAATAATTAGAGAACTGGAAATAACCTATACAGTCGACCGGTCGTATGAACAGTCGACTGGTATATTGAAAGAAAATATATACAATTCAATTTTTCATGAAACGACGTAGTTTTAATGTGAATTATTAATTTGATGTTCTAGCATGTTAAATTGGAATTAGTATTCATCTCCGTGAGTAAATGATGAGTAAAAGGAAAAATACATGTTTAGCTTTTTCTTTTGAGAAAAGAAAACACTAGTTATGTGGAATTTACATTTTTATCAAAAACTATGTTGTGATGTTAATAAACATATAAGAATGTCATGTTTATGTTGGCATGAACACATTGTAGTATGACAAAAATGATGTGTGAACAGAATAAGGAGAGAATTCCTTAAATTTGAAAGTTTAACTTGCTCAGTCGACCGAATGTATGTAACAGTCGACTGTACTGAACTCGAAAGATTACATAGTTGAACTCTGCTGAACAGCCGACTGGGCGGATTGACAGTCGACTGCACTGTAGATGATATTGGAATTTTGAACGCTGCGGAACAGCCGACTGGCCATGTGCAGCAGTCGACTCTTCTGAGTAGTTTACTGAAGGACTTTGTTTGACTGAACGAGTCGACTGGATGAGCTCTAAGTCGACTGTCCAGATGACTTTGCGATACATCATAAATTCTATGACTTTGTTTTATAAGAAAGACTGTGAATCTTATGTTGAATATTAGTTGTGACAGTAAACTCTCTTTTTCTTTGCATGAATTAAATTGAAGTGAATCATTTATTCAAATTTATGAAAGTTATATAATTGTGGAACTATGGACATGAAAGAGAAAATCTATGGTGATTATGAAAACTGAACTCATGAGTTGGAAAAGCTCAGATTTTTTTTAGTAATTGTGAATTGGAATTGAAATGAAAGAGTAGCTAAGTCTCCCCCGGCAATTGGAAAGAAATTGAAATGAAAGGCCAAGGTTGGTCACGTCGAATGGATGATTAAGTCCGGTTTAGTGGAGAGGCTAACTCTAGAGCTTTGATTTTGTTCATGATTCTAATAAAACTAAGGACTAGTACATAGTGGAGATGTGATGAAAGTAAGAGAAAAATATTGAGTATGAGGGCCATTGGATTAGCGGCGAGAGAGTATCCCAGGATGACCCCATGATGAGTCATGATAGGGCGAGGATACTACTCCAGAGTACCGTCCCGGTGGCGACGCTCGTGGGGTGTCTGAAGACTACGGGTGGTGTCATGTCTATGGTAGGAGCTGAATTACCACAGGATGCCTGCATGATGAGTCATGTGTCAGTGCATTGGAATTCCCTCCAGGGCGCCTAGACATGAGTACGTAGGTCAGAAAACATCTAGGATACTTACCGTAGTTACAGTAGTAGATTAAGTCATGACGAGGGATTAAACCCTCCAAGATGAAGAACGATTAAGGGTTTGCCCTCGGACCTATGTAGTATGGGATGCATAGAATCCGAACAAGTGCGCATTAGTGTTATATAATATAATATAACTATTGCATTAAGGATTAAGTGCACAACCACAACACGACATCTTTAAGATTTTCCCTTCATTTTTGATATGTGAACAAGTTTGTGATTTATTAAGAAATGAGAATCGTTATACTGTTTCTGGCATAGAGAGGATGGCCATGTATAATTATCGTCGGTTGAATAAACTGACGTACCCACAGTTTTACATGCAGGATAATTGGCTTGATAAAGGTTAAAGAAGAACCAATGCTCAAAGATTATGTGTTGTTGCATCTTTTGTATAAAGTTGTAATTGCTTCTGCTGTCATTATTTGTAAATTATTGATGTACATGTTCCTGTTGTAAATTATTAAGTGTAAAATCGCATGTAACTCTGATGTATAGTGAAAAGTTTTCAATTCCTTGTAAAATTATACCGAATGAGACGAAAAGATCCTGTACAACTCTTGAATTCAGTTGTATTTGGGATTCGGGATGTTACAGCCAGGATCCGTTCCGTTATTCTTGATTTTCATTGTTCTTCGTCTTCGGTTAAGGCAAGTAACTTGTACTCAAATTCTTTTGTATGATAGAAGTCAAAAATACCGCTTCTAGTGTAGTTGGGTTCTAGAGACAATTGTGTGTGAAACCTCTTGGTGTATTATCTCTATAGTTTTTTGACCATAGTTGCCTCACGACACATATGACATGAATTAACTTAGGTTTTGCCCGTTCATGATTTATCATGTATGTAAGACTTCTTGTGAGAATTTGGGTATTTGTTGAGAACCATGTGATAGACTTGTTTTAGATGTGCTAATTACCCTATTTCATGATTTTTGGACACTTGGTAGACTCGATTTCATGTTATTTTGTGTTTGGATTAAGTTTCGTTGGATCTATGTTGATTTTGGTTTTTGAAGAAATTCTGTATTTTGCCGATGATCTGTCTTGATCAGTAAGTTAGACCATATTAAGGTCAGAATCTTAATTTCAGAATAAAACATGATTTGTAGAGAAATTTGTCTTCTTTCTAAGCCCTCTGACCTTGCTCGATTTTGTTTTCATATGTATGAGATATGACTGTTTTACTATAGAGGTGTAATTCGTTTCCAGATTTTGTTTTTTGATGATTTTGATGACTAAATTATTTTGATACCTGTGCTACACATATTATTTTGATTTGAAACTTTGGTGCGTATTCCTTTATCTATATAGGGATTACCCATAATTTTGGTGGATTTTATTGATGATTTTTATATGTCGTTTCATGCTTGTTTATAAATACCATACTTGCTGGATTTTTCTCGCTGTTCTGTAAAGAATTGTATTTTTACCCTGATTCCTTTTACTGTATGAAAAATGTTTGTGAAATATAAAAGTTAGATTATTGTGTCTATTTTCATCTCCCTTTGGCAGATTTGGATTTCGTTTAACGGCTAGCGAGATATCACAGTTTTCGTACAGCAGTGTTGGGAATTCCAGATTTGCCAAACTATCGTATCTTTATGATTTCTGATTTTACTTGGCTAAGTTAATATTACTAGAAAATTATGAAACTTTATATTTCGATACTAGACATATAGGGAAATACCCCAGATTTTTCCTGGATTTATTTGAAGTGTTTGCATGCTGTTTTCCTGCTTTTGAATTCGTTTTCCTGATTTTTGGCAGAACCTATTTTCTGAATTCAAATCAGTATTTAGTTATGTTGTTGTGAATTACAATGTGACTTATTGATACTCGCTGGATTCAGTTGGGAGTCTATTTTCTATACGTTTCGACAGATTTAGATTTGCATGTTTGTAACACTGAGAATTTCAGTTTTACTATAGTATGGTCTTGCTGTCCTTAGAACTTGTGATTTGGTTATTTTATGCTTTTGTGAGTTATCTTGCACTTGTACATTTTTATCTTGCAACTTGAACTTGTCACATGATCATGCCATGTAATTCTTGAGATTCTTTGCACATATACATGCTTGTTTGACATTAATAATAAATAATCAAGCCGGGGTTAAGGGAAAGATCTAGTAGTTGATAATTCAGAAACGTGTACTCAGAAGGGAATCCACTGATCCTACGTGATTACTTGAGACATGATACTTGACATGTGATTACTTGCACTTGCACGTAAGACACATTACTTGCTACTTGCACAACTTGACACGTGATTACATGATACATGATACATGATACATGATACATGATACTTGGAGCTTGGAGCTCGATTACTTGATACTTTTCCCTGAGTACACTGCCCGCTATGGTCCACTATGAAATCTAAAGCGAAACTGTTTGTTGTAACAACCATGTAAGGTGGGCTGCATGAAGTGCTACATAGATAGAAATCATTACAAGACTTGAACATAATACTTGAACATGATACATGCTTGCTCGACACTTGACTACATGATATATGAGACTTGTTTATACGAGACTTGATACATGACACTTGATACATGATTACATGATACTTGACACTTGATGCATGTTTACATGATACTTGTTTACTTGACACTTGATTCATGCCATTTACACTCGTTCACTTTGCCATGCTAGTTGTTTATTTTGACATCATGCTTATCCCATGCTATTAGTTAGTTTTTCTATGTACTTGTATCCTGCATTACGAGCGGCCCGTAACTTGCAATTGACCGGTACTTGTTTTCTCTTTTCCTCTTCCCTGCAATTGTTGAATTGTAGATTTTGGAGGAAGGTTCCAGACGGTATTGGTAACATGAAGTATTAATGCTGGATTTTATCATTATTTTTTTGTAGTTTGCCTGAACAATATTGTATTTTGATACTTGGATTTATTGTTGTATTTGGGCAATGTGACCCAGGATTTTGACTTATTCAGATCGTGACTATTTCAGATTAGTGTATTTGGTTTCAAGTATTCTTGCTGGTATTTGGTTCATATGTGCATGTTGGTTGATACTTTTGTTTCCGACTATTTTCTTCCGATTCAGATCGTGTCCTATAGGGATGTAATGCCTCGATTTTCATTTAATAAAAATTATTTTATTTTGCATGTAGTGTGCACGTGCAATATTTTTGATAATTATTTTCATTATGATGAGTATAGATATTTATATATGTGCTCTTTAATCATTTTTGAGTAAAGGCCCTTTTTCAAACAAACATGAGCCTTTCTTTTTAAAAGCCCAAATTTAATTCAATTTATTATATTTTTTATAATTATTATTTTGGCCCATAAACTAAAGCCCATGAGCTATTTTGTTTTTTTAAATACAACTTGTAATGTAGAATATAATTTAAAGATTTTTTTATAAATATTGTACAAATTTTTAAATGGAGACTAACTTGCATACACGTGCACTACACGTACACGTGCAATATGCATAATGCTAGGCCGGTTGTGATCTTGGAGGGAAATGAAAATTTCAATTGGGATCATGGTGGTGGTGGTTACTTGATCATGGGTGGTTAGTGTAACTCCTCCTTAAATCTTAAACATTTGTTCCTAACTCCTACTTCAATCTTAGCCATCCATTCACCTATTTTTTTAGTATAAATACCCCCCCCCCCCCCCTTTGGCTAGTATTCTTGTGTTAATTAATTCCTCCAAACCTATAGTTCAAAATACAATTATCTAGTAGTTAGTAAGTGAGTAAAAGATCGAGAGTGTGTGGGAGAATTGTTCTTGCATCAATCAAGAGGAGAGGCCGGTTTTTTTCATCAAGGGGAGTGATTGGTTTTTGGTGTGCTTGAGGCTCGGGTGTGCGCTTCTAGGAGGAGGATCGTTCGTTTGCGAGGACATTCGTTTAGGAGGTTGCTAGTTGTATTTCTCTCCAACTAAGGTGGGTAAATTTTCCATGTTTCTAATTAGGAATGCATGTTAGATTTGAATGGGAAGAATGATGCATGAAAAAGATTAAGAATGAGTACACATTTAATTGGAAAAATGATCTATTGATTTGTTGAAATGTTGATATGAAATTGTATGTGGTTCCATTAGTAAAGTCTAAATTTTGTGTGAATTGAATATGGCCATGGATTGCTTGCGGAAAATCTCATTATCTACATCAAAAATTATACACAAAAGTTAGTAGATTAACAATGCTATTTTAAGTGTTTAAATGAATCTTTGTGTTTTATTGAAATGAATGAATTAAAATATAGATTTGTATGTTTGGTAAATGATTAAAAACAGGAAATTAATATGAAGTTTGCTAATAAAGAGATTAGTCATATTAATTGTTAAGAAATGTCGAAAAAGAAGAAATGTGGTAGTGATAATTTAGAATTCAAATTAATTGCATGAAAAACATGTATTAATTATTGAGAAAAATTACTTTCTATATACTGGAGTATAATTTATGATGGTATTAGTCAATCTGAAAATTTACAGAAATTTTTATAAAAGCAAAATGAAATGAGCACTTGTTGAATATCGAAATGTTTTAAATAACAGAGAGAATTGTTTTAAATAGACTTCGAGTTGCACTAGTGACAACCCGAGCACATAGCTCAAGTGGTTGGGATGACCCTAGTTCGCTACAGTGGGTTTTCGGGTCTCAAGTTGCTAGTTCGAATCCCCTGGTCACCGTACTTTTGTTTCATTTTTTGAAAAAATATAAGAACTACAGCCGAGAGCATTAAATGCTCTCAGCGCCTTCTTCTAACGCGTACAGCGTTCGGCCTAGTGGTCGGTGCCCTTGGTTGTTGTCCCTATGGTTGCGGGTTCGATCCGTGGCTTCGGTTGGTATTTAATTTGTGGGGAAAAATATTTTTTTTTGGGGATTTTGATGATTTAAAAAATATGAAAAAAATATGGTTATTATCCTCAAATTTTGTGGGACTTGTGAAAAATAATTTGAGGATTATTTGTATTAAATGAAGTATGTTTTGAAAATAAAATGTATAATTTAGAATTATAGTTATACACTTGTATGTTATAAAAGTTGCACTTTGCTAAAGGACTTGAAATAAAATGTTAGGAAAGAAGTGAAATAAAGATAGAAATTATATTATGTGATGGATGTGAATTATTCTCATTGGAGAATAGTGTGAAAAATATGAAATGTGAATATTCATTTAGTGATGTTATTTCAATGTGAAATATATATTTGATGAAGTATATGATTCCATGTATGGCTATGGACTTATGAATAAATTAGAGATCATGCTTTTGAAAAAGAAAATCTGTTATGATTATGAAAATGAACTTATGAGCTGGAAACACTCAATTTTGGAAATTGTGAATTGGAATTGAAACAAAAGAGTAGCTAAGTCTCCCCCAGAAACTGGGAAGAAATGAAATGAAATTTGAAATGGAAGACCAAGGTTGGTCATGTTTGAATGAATGAATAAGTCCAGTTTAGTGGAGAGGCTAACTCTAGTGCTTGGATTTTGTTCATGATTCTATAGAATTAAGGATTAGTTACATAGTGAAGAGGTGATGAAAGTAAGAGAAAAACATTGAGTATGAGGGCCATTGGATTGTCGGTCAGAGCGTATCCCAGGATATCCCATGATGAGTCATGATAGGGCGTGGATACTGCTCCAGAGTACCGTCCCGGTGGCGACGCTCGTGGGGTGTTTGGACGACTGCGGGTGGTGTCATGTCTATGGTAGGAGCTGAATTACCACAGGATGCCTGCATGATGAGTCATTTGTCAGTGCGTTGGGATTCCCTCCATGGCGCCTAGACATGAGTTCCTATGTCAGAAAACATCTAGGATACTTACCGTAGTTACAGTAGTAGAGTAAGTCATGACGAGGGATTGAACCCTACAAGATAAAGAACGATTAAGGGCTTGCCCTCGGACCTATGTAGTTTGGAATGCATAGAATCCGAACAAGTGTGCATTAGTGTCATATAATATAAATAACTGCATTAAGGACTCAGTGCACAATCACAACACGACATCAATAGGGTATTCCCTTTAGTTTGATATGTGACAAGTTTGTGTTTGTTAAATATAAAAAATGAGTTATACTATTTTCGGCATAGAGAGGATGGCCGTGTATAATGGTCGTCGGTTGAATAAACTGACGTACCCACAGTTTTGTATGCAGGATAAATGACATGATAAAGGTTAAAGAGGAACAGATGCTTAAAGATTATTCAATGTTGTTGTACATTTATTTAATTGTTGTAAATTTTACTTCCGCTGTGCAATGTAAAGTATAACGTTTTATATAAACTCTGATGTAAAGTGAAAAGTTCAAATTTCCTTGTAAAATTGTACTAAATGAAGTGGAAAGATCCTGTAGAACTCTCGAATTCAGTTGTATTTGGGATTCGGGGCGTTACAGAGTGGTATCAGAGCCACGCTTCACACTTGTACAAATTTATAAGGAACGACACCCTGAAAGTGGACATTAGAGTGTGTGTGTGAGTCTAGAGATTTAAATGTAAGTGACTTACATTTGTGTTGCTCTATGGCTTATGCTTCTTCCTCCCTATTTCTAAGATGGCAGATCACTTCAACCCTGTTGGAGATGACGACTGGCATATCATCGAGGAAGAGTACCATCCTGGACAAGCAGATTCCGAGGAAGAGTACTATCAAGGGCAGCAAGGTGAAGTTGGTGACTCTGCAACTTGAGAAGGATGCGGCTGTGTGGTGGCAGTCGATGAAGAGGACAATGGGAGGCATAGTTCTTGGCTGGGAGGAATTTTTAGAAGAATTCCACAGTCACTATTTTCCCTCCGACGTCCAAGAGAAGAAGGCTATGGAGTTTCTGTCACTACAGCAAGGTGTCATGTCAGTTAGAGAGTACGAGACCAAATTTACTAAGCTCTCTAGGTATGCTCCGGAATTAGTGATGGATGAGGCAAAGAAGGCTCGTAAGTTCGAGCATGGACTGAGGCCGAGCTTGAGGTTCCGGATGATACCTCTTGGTATCAGAAGATTCGACAAGTTGGTCAAGAGAGCAGCAGCCACTGAAGCAGACATGGAGCAGTTTCATGTTGTTCAGAACCGGAGGAACAACTGTCAGTCTGGGAAGAGGCCTGCACATTCTGGAAATTTCAAGGGACAACCATCTGCATAAAGGTTTAAACCGACAGGGGCGAACACTATTAGTGTGGCTGGAGGACCAGGGAATAATGTGGTGAGACCTCCTGCGGTAACTTGCTTCAACTGTGGTGAGACGGGACATTACAAATCCCAATGCCCCAAGCCACGAAATGGTAATAGCAATGCACCAATGCAGCAGACTGGAAAGAGACCGTACCAACCAGGGTGAGTATTTGCCTTGACGGAAGCTGATGCTGATGAAGTAGATCATGTCATCACTGGTACGAGGGCAGATGTTTAGAGGTTTATGTCATTTCTTTTTCCCGCTATTTAGTGAACTGTTACGTAATGAGTGTGTATTATGTAACAGGAGAACTTTATCTTAATGGAATGAAAGCTGTTGGGTTGTTCGATACTGGATCCTCTCATACTTTTGTGTCTCCTAAATTTGCTAAAGTGTTGGGAGTTGAACCGAAGATTTTTCCAGGCAAGATCTTAGCAGTAGCTACTCCATCATGGAAAACTTTAACCACTGATCGGTATTTTGCTGATTGCGAGATTGTGATTGGGGACAGAATCTTTGGGATTGATCTGATCGAGCTGACTATCTTGGGAGTCGATGTTATCATTGGCAATGATTGGATTTCGGCGTACAGTGCAAGCATCGAGTCTAATACCAAGACGGTAACGGTGAAGGCTCCAGGTGGACCTGAAGTCACTTTCCAAGGGAAGAAGAAGTGTTCTAGGCTGGTGGCAGCTATCCGCAAGGAAGAGACTCTTGTGGAAGTGCAAGGGATTCCTGTGGTTCGGGACTATCCGACTATGTTCTTGGATGATTTTCCTGGGTTACCCCCATATCGTGATGTAGAGTTCAGCATCACTGTTCAACCGGGATGTGCATCCATTTCTAAGGCACCGTATAGGATGGCCCCAGTGGAACAGGATGAGGTGAAACCGCAGATTGAGAAACTGTTAGAGAAATGCTTTATTCAACCTAGTGCATCACCTTGGGGAGCACCATTGCTTTTGGTAAAGAAGAAGGATGGATCGATGAGAATGTGCATCGATTACCGAGAGTTGAATAAGGTCACTTTTCATAATAAGTATCCTATTCTTCGAATTGATGACTTGTTCGATCGTCTACAAGGAGCAGCTATTTTCTCCAAAAGAGATCTTCGATCAGGATATCACCAAGTTCGAGTGAAAGCTGAAGATGTGCACAAAACTGCATTTAGAACTCGACATGGGCATTACGAATTCTTAGTTATGCCATTTGGAGTGACGAATGCACCCGCAATCTTCATGGATTTGATGAATAGAGTTCTGAGGCCGTTCATTGATTCTTTCGTCGTGGTGTTCAACGACGATATTCTCGTGTACTCCAAGTCAGAAGAGGAGCACACCGAGCATCTGGTAGCAGTGTTGAAGAAGCTGGAAGAGCAGAAGTTATACGCCAAGCTATCCAAGTGTGATTTCTGGAAATCTGAAGTGGCATTCCTAGGTCACATCCTTTCTAAGGAGGGAGTGGCAACTGACCCTCAGAAGATAGAGGCAGTGAGAGATTGGGCAAGGCCTACTACAGTAAATGAAGTCAGAAGTTTTCTTGGAATGACTGGATACTACAGGAGATTCATTCGAGGTTATGCTCAGATAGCCGTGCCGCTTACTGGTCTGACCAAAAAGAATGTGAACTTCAAGTGGACTGAGCAATGTGAGGCAAGCTTTCAAGAGTTGAAAGAGAAACTGACTACTCCACCTATTTTGGCTTTTCCTAGAGCAGGTGTTGAGTATGATGTTTATAGCGATGCTTCACATCATGGGCTTGGTTGTGTCTTAATGCAAGAAGGAAGAGTAATCGCTTATGGGTCTAGGCAACTACGATCGCATGAGAAGAATTACCCGACTCATGATCTGGAGTTGGCTGCGATTATCTTTGCCCTGAAGCAATGGAGGCACTACGTGTACGGTGAAAAATTGAACATGTACACGGACCACAAGAGTTTGAAGTACATATATCAGCAGAAGGATCTGAATTTAAGGCAGCGGAGATGGTTGGAAGTGCTTGAGGACATGCAACCTGAGATCAAGTATCATCCTAGGAAAGCTAATGTTGTTGCTGATGCACGTAGTCGCAAGAGCAGTTTATCCAGTTTGATTACAACTCAGAAGCATCTGATTGAGGAATTGGATCGAGCCGGTATTGAAGTTGTCTTGCAAGGATTAGGAGCATCTTTAGCTCAGTTGAGGCTTCAGCCTACTTTGAATGCAAGGATCATTGCAATTCAGGAGGTTGATGCTGATATTTTGGAGATGAAGGAACAGGTCGGTGCTGGCAGGTTGCCCGAATTTCAAATCAGGGATGGAGTGCTGTGGCTTGGAGAGAGGCTATGTGTTCCGAATCAGGCGGACCTGAAAGAAAGTATTCTTCAGGAGGCACATGCTACTCTTTTGTCGGTACATCCTGAGAGTACTAAGATGTACAAAGACATCAAACAATATTTCTAGTGGTCAGGTTTGAAGTGGGATGTGGCTGAATTTGTGGCGAAGTGTGAGGTTTGTCAGCAAGTCAAAGCCGAAAATCAGAGACCCAGAGGTCTATTACAGCCGTTACCTATTCCGGAATGGAAGTGGGATAACATCAGTATAGATTTCATTACGGGATTGCCTAAGAGTCCTAAAGGCAATGATGTGATTTGGGTTATAGTCGATCGACTAACCAAATCCGTTCACATTTTGGCGATGAAACTCACTGCTTCGATGGACAAGTTAGCAGAGTTGTATGTTGGCAAGATCGTCAGGCTTCATGGTGTTCCGTTAACTATTATGTCTGATCGAGATGCACGGTTTACTTCGCATTTCTGGAGGAGTTGTCTTCTGGCAGCTTTGGGTACCAAGATAGATTTCAGCACTGCTTTTCGTCCGCAAACCGATGGGCAGACCGAGAGAGTCAATCGTATTCTTGAGGATATGCTTCGGTGTTGTACACTAGACTTTGGAGACAGTTGGGAAAGGCATTTACCTTTGGTAGAGTTTTTCTACAACAACAGTTTTCAGACTAGCATCGGAATGGCGCTGTACGAAGCTCTGTATGGCAGGAAGTGCAGAACACCTGTTTGTTGGTTTGAAGTTGGGTGCGTCAGTTGTTTGGTCCTGAGCTTGTACAGCAAACTTCTGAAAAGATTGTTCTGATCAGGAAAAGGTTGGTAGAAGCTCAGAGCAGGCAGAAAAGCTATGCAGACAACCGGAGAAGGGACCTTGAGTTTGAGGAAGGTGACTTCGTCTTTCTGAAAGTACCGCCTAGTAAAGGTGTGGTTCGATTTGGCAAAGGCGCGAAGTTGGCCCCGAGGTTTATAGGCCCGTATAAGATATTGAAAAGGATCGGGAAAACTGCTTACGGGCTTGAGTTACCGGAAGAGTTGTCTCAGGTGCACAATGTCTTTCATGTGTCTATGCTGAGAGGTTATATTCCAGATCCGAGTCATCATTTGCCTGAAGTGCCGGAAGGTTTGCAGTTGGATCTGAATTACATCGAGTCTCCTGTAGGGCTTGTTGATCGTCGAGAGAAAGTCTTGAGGAATAAGACGATACCGATGGTCAAGGTAGTCTGGAGAAACCATTTGGTTGAAGAGGCTACTTGGGAGTCTGAGGAGAGGATGTTGAAGGATTATCCTGAGCTTTTTGCTTGATTGTATCTTTGTATCTTTTTGTTTTCGTTGTGAGTGTTTGTTTTCTCACTCTTGACTGTAGTTCCGGGGACGGAACTATTCTAAGGAGGGAGTGTTGTAATGCCCCGATTTTTATTTAATGAAATTATTTTATTTTGCACGTAGTGTGCACGTGCAATATTTTTGGTAATTATTTTCATTATGATGAGTATAGATATTTATATATGTGCTCTTTAATCATTTTTAAGTAAAGGCCCTTTTTCAAACAAACATGAGCCTTTGTTTTTAAAATCCCAAATTTAATTCAATTTATTATCTTTTTTATAATTATTATTTTGGCCGATAAACTAAAGCCCATGAGCTATTTTGTTTTTTTAAATACAACTTGTAATGTAGAATACAATTTAAAGATTTTTTTATATATATTGTACAAATTTTTAAATGGAGACCAAGTTGCATACACGTGCACAACACGTACACGTGCAATATGCACAATGCTAGGCCGGTTGTGATCTTGGAGGGAAATGAAAATTTCAATTGGGATCATGGTGGTGGTGGTAGCTTGATCATGGGTGGTTAGTGTAACTCCACCTTAAATCTTAGCCATTTGTTCCTAACTCCTACTTCAATCTTAGCCATCCATTCTCCTATTTTTTTAGTATAAATACCCCCCCCCCCCTTTGGCTAATATTCTTGTGCTAATTAATTTTTCCAAACCTATAGTTCAAAATACAATTATCTAGTAGTTAGTAAGTGAGTAAAAGATTGAGAGTGTGTGGGAGAATTGTGCTTGCATCAATCAAGAGGAGAGGCCGGTTTTTTTTCATCAAGGGGAGTGCTCGGTTTTTGGTGTGCTTGAGGCTCGGGTGCGCGCTTCTAGGAGGAGGATCGTTCGTTTGCGAGGACATTCGTTTAGGAGGTTGCTAGTTGTATTTCTCTCCAACTAAGGTGGGTAAATTTTTCATGTTTCTAATTAGGAATGCATGCTAGATTTGATTGGGAAGAATGATGCATGAAAAAGATTAAGAATGAGTACACATTTAATTGAAAAAATGATCTATTGATTTGTTGAAATGTTGATATGAAATTGTATGTGGTTCCATTAGTAAAGTCTAAATTTTGTGTGAATTGAATATGGCCATGGATTGCTTGCGGAAAATCTCATTATCTACATCAAAAATTATACACAAAAGTTAGTAGATTAACAATGCTATTTTAAGTGTTTAAATGAATCTTTGTGTTTTATTGAAATGAATGAATAAAAATATAGATTTGTATGTTTGGTAAATGATTAAAAACAGGAAATTAATATGAAGTTTGCTAATAAAGAGATTAGTGATATTAATTGTTAAGAAATGTCGAAAAAGAAGAAATGTGGTAGTGATAATTTAGAATTCAAATTAATTGCATGAAAAACATGTATTAATTATTGAGAAAAATTACTTTCTATATACTGGAGTATAATTTATGATGGTATTAGCCAATCTGGAAATTTACAGAAATTTTTATAAAAGCAAAATGAAATGAGCACTTGTTGAATATCAAAATGTTTTAAATAACAGAGAGAATTGTTTTTAATAGACTTCGAGTTGCACTAGTGACAACCCGAGCACATAGCTCAAGTGGTTGGGATGACCCTAGTTCGCTACAGTGGGTTTTCGGGTCTCAAGTTGCTAGTTCGAATCCCCTGGTCACCGTACTTTTGTTTCATTTTTTGAAAAAATATAAGAACTACAGCCGAGAGCATTAAATGCTCTCAGCGCCTTCTTCTAACGCGTACAGCGTTCGGCCTAGTGGTCGGTGCCCTTGGTTGTTGTCCCTATGGTTGCGGGTTCGATCCGTGGCTTCGGTTGGTATTTAATTTGGGGGGAAAAACATTTTTTTTGGGGATTTTGATGATTTAAAAAATATGAAAAAATATGGTTATTATCCTAAAATTTTGTGGGACTTGTGAAAAATAATTTGAGGATTATTTGCATTAAATGAAGTATGTTTTGATAATAAAATGTATAATTTAGAATTATAGTTATACACTTGTATGTTATAAAAGTTGCACTTTGCAAAAGGACTTGAAATAAAATGTTAGGAAAGAAGTGAAATAAAGATAGAAATTATATTATGTGATGGATGTGAATTATTCTCATTGGAGAATAGTGTGAAAAATATGAAATGTGAATATTCATTTAGTGATGTGATTTCAATGTGAAATTGATATTTGATGAAGTATATGATTCCATGTATGGCTATGGGCTTATGAATAAATTAGAGATCATGCTTTTGAAAAAGAAAATCTGTTATGATTATGAAAATGAACTTATGAGCTGGAAACACTAAATTTTGGAAATTGTGAATTGGAATTGAAACAAAAGAGTAGCTAAGTCTCCCCCGGCAATTGGGAAGAAATGAAATGAAATTTAAAATGGAAGACCAAGGTTGGTCATGTTTGAATGAATGAATAAGTCCGGTTTAGTGGAGAAGCTAACTCTAGTGCTTCGATTTTGTTCATGATTCTATAGAATTAAGGATTAGTTACATAGTGAAGAGGTGATGAAAGTAAGAGAAAAATATTGAGTATGAGGGCCATTGGATTGTCGGCGAGAGCGTATCCCAGGATGTCCCATGATGAGTCATGATAGGGCGTGGATACTGCCCAAGAGTACCGTCCCGGTGGCGACGCTCGTGGGGTGTTTGGACGACTGCAGGGGGTGTCATGTCTATGGTAGGAGCTGAATTATCACAAGATGCCTGCATGATGATTCATGTGTCAGTGCGTTGGGATTACCTCCAGGGCGCCTAGACATGAGTTCGTATGTCAGAAAACATCTAGGATACTTACCGTAGTTACAGTAGTAGATTAAGTCATGACGAGGGATTGAACCCTACAAAGATGAAGAACGATTAAGGGCTTGTCCTCGGACCTATGTAGTATGGGATGTATAGAATCCGAACAAGTGTGCATTAGTGTCATATAATATAAACAACTGCATTAAGGACTAAGTGCACAATCACAACACGACATCAACAGGGTATTCCCTTTAGTTTGATATGTGACAAGTTTGTGTTTGTTAAATATGAAAAATGAGTTATACTATTTTCGGCATAGAGAGGATGGCCGTGTATAATGTTCGTCGATTGAATAAACTGACGTACCCACAGTTTTGTATGCAGGATAAATGACATGATAAAGGTTAAAGAGGAACAGATGCTTAAAGATTATTCAATGTTGTTGTATATTTATTTAATTGTTGTAAATTTTACTTCCGCTGTGCAATGTAAAGTGTAAAGTTTTATATAAACTCTGATGTAAAGTGAAAAGTTCAAATTTCCTTGTAAAATTGTACTAAATGAAGTGGAAAGATCCTGTAGAACTCTCGAATTCAGTTGTATTTGGGATTCGGGGCGTTACAAGGGAAGTATGTAGTTAGGTATAGGAAAGGTAGAACCTGGTGGTTCTCTTCCGAGTACACCTTCCTATAGGGAAGTATGCAGTCAGGTAATCAGGTAACAGGATCGTGAATCATGTATTCATGAACACGTAACAGGCAGGACATAGGTCCTCTTCTCAGTATTCTATATTTTCCACTACTAGATCTTTTCCTTAACCCCGACTTGGTTATTTTGTTATTATTAGCAAATATGCATGTGTGTGTCACAAAAACAGGGTAAGTATAACATGGTATAAACAAGTAACAGGTTTAGGATAAAGAATAAACAGGTTCAGGTAAAAGATAACTCATAATAGGATAATACAACGAAAATTCTAGTTCAGGATAGCAAGATAGTACTGCATTAAAACTGAGATTCCTGTTGCTACAAACATGCAAATCTGAATCTGTCAAAGAATCTAGAAAATAGACCCCCGACTGAATCCAGCAAACATATATAAGTCATATAGTATTTCACAAAAACAAGTCTCAAAACTGATTTGAATCCAGAAAACACGTTCAGTCAGAAATCAGAAGATTGTATTCAAAGTTAGGAAAACAGCATGAAAATTCATTGATTAAATCCACGAAAAATCTGGGGTATTCCCCTATATGTTTAATAACAGAATATCAAGTTTCATAATTTTCCAACTAAAATAGAGTAGTAAAGTAAAATCAGAAAACAACAAGACACGACAGTTTTGTAAATCTAAAATAACAAATACTGCAGTACGAAAATAGCAATATCTCATAAAACATAAATCGAAATCAAAATTTGCCAAAAGGGTGATAAAATAGATACAGTAGACTAACTTTCATATTCAGAAATATTTTTCAAACAGCAAGTAGAATTAGGTCGAAAATCAGGTTCTTTACAGAACAGCGAGAAAAATCATCTAGTATAGTAATTATTGGGAAACATAAAACAGTTTGTAAAAATCATCAAATAAATTCACAAAAATTCAGGGTTAATCCCAATCAGGTCTAGTTATACTGTGCAAAATATTGGATCAAAATAATACTTTTAGTATCATGATAAAAATAAATTACTCTTCGGAATTCATAGAAAACACAATATGGAAATCTTTATACACCTCAGTAGTAAAATAGGCATAACTCACAACTAGTAAATCGAAATTAAGATCCGTCAAAAGGGTTAGAAAATAGACAGAATTCTTTACAGTTCATGTTCACAAAATATTTTCAAATATTGACCTTAATAAGGTCTAAAATACTGAACAACATCAGGAAAACAGAAAATACAGATTTGTTCTGTATACACAATTCAACATGGGTCACACGAAATTCATCCAAATCACCTCAAACATGAATTATAGTTTACTAGATGTCCAAACAATATGGTATAGGGTATATCACAAGTCCACAACAAGTCTACACGAATAACACGAACGAGCACATGATATCATATGAACAACACACATATATACAACAAGAAGTGGTCAACCCTAGGTTATTTTATGCACATGATGTATGTCGTGAGACAATATCAACAAGGGTTTTACACATAATTGTCTCTAGAACCCAATTACACAACATGTGGTATTTAGTACTTGTATTACATAAAGAAAAGAATACAAGTTACTTGCCTTAACCGACGATGAAAACGATGCAAAGACCAAGAACAACCGGAACAGATTCCTGGGCAAATGAACCAAACAAACGGCAAACCACGAACCATAATGAACACACGAACTCCAAAGAACACACGAACTCCAACGAACACATGAGCCAACAAGAACACATGCACCACACACGGATCACACTCACACGTGCGACCAAGAGAGAGCGAGTCGAGTGCACGAGGAGATGCACGTGCACCAATGAGAACACGGAGAATAGCGGACGGGGCCTCGGGTCTCAGCCTGGTGGTGTTGCGATGCTGAGGAGGGCATCGCAGTGGAAGGGGGAACTAGGGAGCATGGCGGACGGTGCAGGAGGTGTGGTACAGGGCGATAGGGACTGTCGACGACAGGGAGGATGGGTTCTGGAGGTCGGGGTGAAGGAAGGAGGAGCACGGGATGAGAGAGAGGTAGGAGCGGCTAGGGTTTGAGTATAGGAGGAGATGATCAGGCTCAGCATGATGGGTTATATAATGGGTAAAGTTAGGGTTTAAGGGTAGACGGCTGAACATGGGTTAAGGGTGATCGGGTTGAGCTATTTGTTTGTAGGGTTGCGGGTTCAAGAACAAGGTACGACTAGGTAATGGGTTTTAGGTGAATTGGTATTAGGATTTTGGTTAATCGGTTTGGTAATTAATGGGTATTTGGGTATTATTAGGTTTAAATAATGGGTTCAAGAAATAGGACAAATCCACAAGGAAAATAAATTGGGTGATACAAAAAAATGAGATGGCCCAGAAAAATGAACAAATAAAATAGGCACGAATAGAATAAAAAATAAATAATGGAAATTAAAAATAATGGCCCGATCAATGGAACGAAATAATAGGCAAACAAAAGAATTAAGAACTCAATTAAAGATGACAAACCGATAAAATGAATATATTAAAGAACAAAGATCCAATATACGGTCCAAGAAAAAGATACAAAGAGAAAATACACCAAAAAGAAAAATACACTCAAAAATACATAAAATGAAAAACAGGGGTTACAGTAAACATTTTGATCGAGGGTCCCTATGACCAGTGGCTCTCCTACCACCCTCTGACAGTTAGGGGTAGCGGCAATGAAGGCTGCCAGCAGGTGGAAGGGGGGTTAGCTCAGAGAATTGAGCTCAGAGGTCCTCGCTGTAGGCGAGGATCGTAAATCAAATTGACACTTGGGTAAGTAGTGAGTCGAAGTCCCAGGTGAGGGGCAAGGACTTGAGAGATTAAGAAATCTCTTGTAAGTGGTCGAAGTCCAAGCCAAGGGGCAATGATGTGAGTAGCCGAGGTCCGAGCCGAGGGGCGAGGACTTGAGAGATTGAGAAATCACTCATAGTTGGTCGAAGACCAAGCCAAAGGGTGAGGACGTAAGTAGCCGATGTCCGAGCCGAGGGGCGAGGACGTGAGAGATTGAGAAATCCCTCGTAGGTGGTCGAAGTCCAAGTCGAGGGTTAAGAACGTGAGGGATTGAAAAATCCCGCATTGGTGGTCGAAGTGCAAGCTGAGGGGCGAGGATGTGAGGGATTGACAAATCCCTCATAGGTGGTCTAAGTCCAAGTCGAGGGCGATGATGTGAGAGATTGAGAAATCTCTCGTAGGTGGTCGACGTACAAGCCGAAGGGCATGGATATGATTAGCCTAGGTCCGAGCCGAGGGGCGAGGACTTGAGGGATTGGGAAATCCCTCGTAGGTGGTTGAAGTCCAAGCCGAGTGGTGAGATGTGAGGGATTGAGAAATCCCTCGTTGGTGGTCAAAGTTCAAGCCGAGGGGCAAGGACGTGAGGGATTGAGAAATCACTCGTATGTGGTCGAAGTCCAAGCCGTGGGGCGAGGACATGAGGAATTGAGAAATCCCTTGTTGGTGGTCGAAGTGCAAGTCGAGGGGCGAGGATGCGAGGGATTGAGAAATCCCTCGTAGGTGATCGAAGTGCAAACCGAGGGGTAAGGACGTGAGGAATTGAGAAATCTCTCGTAGGTGGTCGACGTCTAAGCCGAGGGAGAGGACGTAAGAAGCTGAGGTGTGTGCTGAGGGGTGAAGACTTGGGGGATTGAGAAATCCACAAACTTTGACTTGTTAAACAAAATCTCCTGCCTTTATTTTATGTTTGTTTACAGGGGAATTGGCGCATAGCGCCCATTACAATAGCAGACTCTCCCACACTTTCCATCTTGGAACTTGAGGAGGCGCTCCTCGTTCAAGGGCCTCTTAACTACCCTGCCCCACAGGTCTTCGATTCAGTACATACCAGGACGTACCACTTGGACGACCTCATATGGACCTTCCCAATTAGGGGCTAGCTTGCCTCTGGCTGTGGGCTGGGAAATTGCGAGCTTTCTGAGTACGAGATCACCCTCCTTGATGTTGGTCGGATGGTTTTTCTTGTTGTATAACCTATCAACTCGCTTCTGATATATGGCCCGTCGGATGGTAGATCTTTCTCGGACATCGTCAATGAATTCCACGTTTGCCCGAAGGTCGCTTGAATTCGATCTCTCATCGAAGCCCATGTACCTAAGCGAGGGGAGACCGACTTCTAGAGGGATGAATGCCTCGGTCCCGTATGCCAGGTTGAACGGGGACTCGCCAGTCTGGATTCTCTTAGTAGTATGGTGTGACCAAGGGATGCACGATAACTCCTCGACCCAGAGACCTTTAGGGGATTGGTCAAACCATTTTTTGAGACCGTAAAAAAAAATTGTCGGTTGGAATTTTCTGCTTGGCCGTTCGATTGGGGGTGGGAGATTGACGAAAAGTGCAGTTGAATTCCGAGGTGTTCACAAAACTTTCGAAATTTTTTGCCGCCCAACTGGGTTCTGTTATCGGTAACTAGCACGTGGGGGATCCTGAACCGACAGATGATGTGTTTCCAGAAGAATTTTTGTGCTTGAAGTTCTTTGATCGTGGTTAGGGGTTCTGCCTCGACCCATTTGGTGAATGTGTCGATGGCCACGATGAGGAATCGCCTTTGCCCCGTAGCCTTTGGAATGGGACTGACCTAGTCCTTCCCCCAAATGGCAAAGGGGGTAGGGCTGGCAAGTGATTTTAGTTTGGCTTGCGGCAAGTGTCTCATGTAACTCCTTTGGCAGGGGCCGCACCTTTTTACCAGGTCCTGGGCGTCTTGCAACATAGTTCGCCAGTAGTAGCCGTAATTGAGCACTTTTCTTGCCAGCGATGTACTGCCCATATTGCAACCCCCAATTCCTTCGTGTAACTCCTCCAGAGCATACTTAGCTTCATTTGGTTTTAGACAACGGAGATAAGGTCTCCCTTCAGCCTTGGTGTAGGAGCACTTGAATAGCACGTCCTCAGTTAGGGTGAACCTTTCGGACCAGATTCTTATAGTCCGTGCTGCAGCACGGTCCTGCGGTAGCTCGCCATTGGTCAAGAACTTTCGTATAGGATCTATCCATGTCTCAGCTTGTTCACCGAAGAGGAGGCACAGGACTTCAGGTTCTTCGATGCTGGGTTTGAGGTGGACCTCGCCTAGGACAGTGCGGTCTAATCCTCCGAGAGATAATGATGTAAGTTTGGACAAGGAGTCAGCGTGACCTTTTTTTCTCTTGGAATCCGTCAGACCGCCGCATGTTCGAAGAGCGTCAGGAGCTATTTCACGCATGTCAAGTACTAGGTCATCCTAGTGTTGCGGGCTTCATACTCCCCGGTGAATTGATTGACTAAGAGATGGAAATCACTGAAGACCCGTATTCGTATTGCCCCTCCCCGGTAGGCTAGTGTGAGCCCGATGACCAAGGCTTCATATTCTGCCTCGTTGTTGGAGGCCAAACTGAGTCGAAGAGAAACTAGAGGACAAAGTCGTCGGGGCCCCAAAGGATGACTCAGCTCCGCTCCCTATCTCACATGATGATTCATCCACATAATGTCCCATGCCGAGACATCCTCCAAAATTTCTAGGGACTCAGGGATGGTGCACTCCGTAATGAATTCTACGAGAGCCTGGCCTTTGATGGTTGTACGAGGATGGTAGATGATGTTATGCTGGCTGAGCTCGATTGACCACTTGATTAAGCGGTCAGAGTTCTCAGGCTTGTTGAGGATCACTTTGAGAGGCTGATCTGTAAGGAAGCGGACTGAGTGGGCCTGAAAGTGTGGTTGAATTTTTCGTGCGGCCATTTCCAATGCGTAGGCGACCTTTTCCATCTTGGGGTATTGGATCTTGGCATCGTTCAGGACCTTGCTGACATAATAGAGGGGCTTCTGCACCCTGTCATACTCTCTAACCAACACGGCGTTGAGCGCATATTCCGTGGTGGCCAGGTAGAGGAAGAGGGGTTCGCACCGGCTCTGGCCTGCTGAGGAGCGGGGGGTTGGCCAGGTAGGCCTTCAGTTGGTCGAATGCCTTTTGTTGAGAATCCACCCACTCTAAGCTTTTCGCCCCTCGGAGGACCTTGAAGAATGGGAACAACTTCTCTCCTGACTTGGAGAGAAAACGACCGATGGCCGCCAATCGTCCCGTGAGCCTTTGGACTTCTTTGACATTTTTCAGAGGGGGCATGTCGAGTATGGCCTGAATCTTTTCGAGGTTAGCCTCAATGCCTCACTGGCTTACAACAAATCCAAGAATCTTTCTCGAGGAGACGCTGAAGGTGCATTTGGAGGGGTTGAGTTGCATGTTGTGAGATCGCAGGACCCCGAAAGCCTCCTCGAAGTCGCTGACATGATCCTGCCCTTTATGACTCTTGAATAGCATATCATCTACATATACTTCCATGTTTCGGCCTATCAGCTCTTTGAAGACCTGGTTGATGAGCCTTTGATATGTGGCACCGATGTTCTTCAGCTCGAAGGGTATGACTTGGTAACAGTATAGGCCTTGGTCGGTCATGAAGGCGGTCTTCGATATATCCGGAGGGAACATTCTCATCTGGTTGTAGCCTAAAAAGGCATCCATGAAGCTCCGCAACTCGTGCCCCAAGGTTGCATCGATAAGTCATCGATGTTCGGGAAAGGGAATGGATCATTTGGGCAACCATTGTTGATGTCTGTGAAATCTATGCAGATCCTCCATTTCCCGTTCATTTTTTCATCATTACGATCTTGGCCAGCCACTCTGGATAGCTGACTTCCTGTATCAACCATTCCGAGATGAGCTTGCCCACTTCTTCCTTTATTGCCTGCTGCCTGTCCGGGGCAAACTTACGTCTCTACCGTTGGACCGGCTTTGAGTCCGAGTGGACACTTAGCTTGTGCATAATGATGTCTTCAGAAATCACAGGAATGTCAGACAGCATCCAGGTGAAGAGGTCGGCATTCCAACGAATACATTCAATGATTGACAGCTTTAGGTCCGGGGTCAGAGATTTTCTTACTCAAAACCATTTAGATTGTCTCCTTCGGAGAAGGAGACCTCCTCTATCACGTCTACGGGCTCCGAGCCTCTATTGGATAGGAGTTCTACCGCGTCAAGGGGAAAGACTCTGCCCCCCACTGCAGTCATGTAGCACGAACGTGCCGATTCTTGATTACCCCGGACTACACCGACCCCGTGATCGATGGGAAAATTCAACTTCAAGTGATAGGCGGAGGAAACCGCCTGGAGTGTGCACAGGCCGGGTCTGTCGAGGATAGCATTATAGGCGACCTTAATATTGACCACCATGAAGTCCATCGCTTCGGTCCGAAGGGTCGGGGCCGTGTCGGTGGTCACGTCAAGTGTGACGATTCCCTCGATTTGGGCAGGGACGCCGGAAACCCATGAAGTGTGTACTCTGCCGATTTCAACCTTTCGCGGGAGAGCTTGAGGCTTTCGAACGCAGCCAAAAATAGGATATTGACCGAACTCCCATTGTCAACAAGGATACGTCGGACCTCGTGGTTTACCATGCCGAGGCTGAACACAAGGGCATCATAATGAGGCAGTCATACAGTCAGACACCTTCCAGATCTTCGTTGTAGAATGAGACCGCCAGCCTCTGGTCCCCGGGGGGGGGGGGGGGGGGGCGAATGGTTATGTACCGAGTTTACTTCCAGAATGACAGCTTTGTGGGAGGTGTTTAATTCTCTCCCCATAGGCCCGCCATGGACACAATAAAGGATAGCCGCCCCCCCGGCATCCTCGAGCTCGAGCTCGGGCTCGGGCCGCCTACTAACCGTCCGAGGAGGATATGAAGGCCGCAGGTCGCTCTGGTCCCTGGGGTTGGTTCGAGTAAACTCCTTCAAGTACCCTCTCTGGATGAAGGCTTCAATCTCATCTTTTAGGCCACGACAATTATCGGTCTTGTGCCCATTGCCCCGATGGAAGCGACAGTTGAACCTCCGGTCCCTCTTCTTATTGCTGTTAGGTCGGGGAGGAAGGCGCACGATCCCCTTGTCCTCGATCTCCAGGAGGATAGCCGATATGTTTTGGGTCAGCGGAGTGTATCTCTTGAAATGGGGGACCGGCGGGGAGCGTTTCTGGGCGAACACATCTTTCTGAGCCTTCTTCATAGGCTCGGAGTCTTCAATTTTTCTTTCCCCCTTAGCTGGGGTTTCTTTTAGGCCTGCGGGGTGTAGGGCCTCCTCGGCCTGGGAGCACTTTTCGACTCTTTTGAGAAGGTCGGGAAAATCTAGGGGCAGTTTCTTGGACAAGAAAGCCTTCAACTGGCCTTGGCGAACATTGTGTCGAAAGACCACCGTTGCGACACTGGCATCGAGAGACAAGATCGCTCTAGCTTCAGTTGTGAACCTCCGCACAAATTTGTGGAAGGGCTCTCCTTCCTTCTGTTTGAGGTCTAGAAGGGACATGCTCGTCTTCTCGACCTTCCGGCTAGTCACGAAGTGGGCAAGAAAGTTCGCCTTGAGCCGGTCAAACGAGAAATCTGAATTGGGGGCGAGCTTCGAGAACCATTCTGAAGCAGGGCCATGCAGGATGGCTGGGAATGCTCGGCATAGGAGAGGACCCGATGCACTGTGAATCATCATGAGGGTTTTGAACCCTTCTATGTGATCAGCTGGATCACTCTCTCCATTGTAGGTCTCGAACTGAGGCGGTCTGAAATTCCTAGGAATCTCAGCATCTAGAATTTGACAGGAGAACGGGGGTCGGCTCAGCTGGTGCGCCTAACCGGATTGCGGTCTTCCCTCATTAATGCGGGCGAGGCGATTCTCCATCTCTTAGAGGCAGTAGAGGACGACTTCGTTCTGCCGTGTTGGCTGGGATGAACCGTGAGACTGTAACACCCCGCAAAATTTAAATGACAATTTTCCCCTCGGGTGTTATGCACGTGCATTTTGTACTATTATTGATTATATCCATAACACATTTTGATATTCATTTCGAATTCCAATTATTTATACAATCCCGTATTCTTAAAATCCCATTTGAGACAACTCAAATGCTAAATCTCAATCTTAGGGTTTTACGCGCTTTTTTACGTATTATCGATGCACGTGTCGATTTTGGGTATTCCACCGTTACGTGCAAAGTTTTCGATGAGTTTCAATTATTTATTTTTATAAACATATTTAAATTCATTTTTGTAAACGGAATTCAATTTTGTCTATTTTCATTAAAACAATTTTTCTACGTGCAATACACATGTTTTCTGTACGTTTGAGTACATTATCATATATGTATACTAAATATATTCTTATGTTGCATTCCAATTAATTATAAATATTTTTTAGGTTGATAAAATCAATTTTTTTATTTTTGAGATTTTACGGGCGACGCACGTGTTTTCGGTGCACGTGTTTTTAAGCGCGTTCTTTCTTCAAAATAAATTTTCATGAAATGTTTCTGTCTATTTTATAGGGCATGGAAAGTATAATTTTAAAGTTAATTTTACATATTTATTACATATATAAATAATTTTTTTAAAGGAATTAATTGAATAATTTATTTTTGGGTGTACACAAAGCACGTGCACGTGCACACGTGCACGTGCACACGTGCGATGTGCACATTTTTGGGGGGACCGGGCTGCTTATGAGAAGAGGGAATTCTGAAAGTTTGATTTTGAAAATAGGAGGGAAAACAAGTTCCAATTTTAGAAAATGGGGTTAGTGGTGTTCATGTGGAAGGTGGTTATTCTAACTACCCATTAGTTAATCTATAAAAATGCCCCTTAGTCTCTCATTCTCTCATCTCTTCTCCTTTCTCTCTGCTGCCCATTCCGAAAGCAACAAAACCAAGCAAGCAACAAGAAAACAAATCCTTCTTTGCCTTTTGTTTATCCACCATACAATTCAATGTATGTATATATATATGTGTAAACATATGTATGTATATATATAGTATGTGCATGTTTGAAGATGCAAATGAAGTTGTTTTGCTTTCTTGGATGCTCACTTATGCTTGCCGAAATGGATTGAAGGCTTGGCTTTGGTGCGCGGATTTCGAGGAGTTGCAATTGGAGTTTCTTTAGGAGGTTCTAATTCTAGGAGTTTATTTGAGTACAAATCTTCAATTTAGGTGGGTGTTTCTTAAATACTTTCTAATTTAGGAATATAAATTTGTATGATAGATGATATACAAATTTATTTGGTTGAAATTGAATTGATTGCATGCAAATTAATATAGAAATGAATCGTTAAATCTTGATTGGTGTGGTAGATGCAAATTGCTATTCTATTTTCTAAATGATTATGATTGTTAGTTGAGATGCTAGAATTGAAATGATTTATATAAAATTGATGCATGTTGAGACATGATTAGAATAATGCAAATATGTTGTTTGTTGAGAATGTGGCAAAGAAGTGTGATTATAACCTCAAAATATTATTTATACGGGTATAGAGATTTTTGTAAAGTAATTTTGATAAAAGAAAACAGTTTATTTGGAAAATTGATTGAATATGTGTTTGGATGCATTTTAAGGATTTCATTTGAAAAATGAGAAACTTGAGAATTTGATAACATACACGATATTGTTTTTAAAAGGAATATATTCGGGAAATGATCTATATTTTTATATAGGAGTACAAATCAGTTAAAAGGTCGAAAAATATATGCAGGCTGCAATTTGTGTGATCGACAGTCGACTGTTTACTTTCCACAGTCGACTGGTAAGTATAAGAAATTGGTTTTTCGTCGGCAGGACAGTCGACTGTCCACTTCACAGTCGACTGCTGCTGGTGTTTGGGTTTTCAAAGTATTCGCAGAACAGTCGACTGATATTGTCACTAGTCGACTGGACCGACTGTGATGTATTGATATTAGCAGAACAGTCGACCGATACCGACTGAGATGTTTTAATATTCGCTGAACAGTCGACTGATACTGTCACCAGTCGACTGAACCGAACTGTTTATTTTGGTTTTGAGTTTGGATTTGATTTTGACAAATGAAAGTTAAATAAGTTGAATACGAGATTTTATGATTATTAATATTTGAATGAGTTTTTTTGTGAAATGCACACAAGGATGTGAAAGATGAAATTGATAAAGATATCGAATTGAATCGTTCTCATGTTATGAGATTATAAAGGAAATGTTTTTGAGAAAGAGTTGTGAACAAAAGAAATGGAAATATTATTTGAGATTGATTATGAAATATGGTTGATCTCTAGAAAGAGATAGTTATTGGAATCTAGAGGCTAGGCGAGACCCTAGTGACCGGCAGTTTTATTTATGATTTTCAGAGCTAACCGTTGAGGGTTGAGCGTCTCTTGAGAAGTAGCCAGGTAGGCTGACTGTCTCTGTTGTTTTGATTTAAGTCCGGTAGGGTAAGCTAGCTCTAGGTTGTGATGATTTTCTTTTAAAACAAATTTTGTAAGGCTGTGATGAAAATAAGAGAAAAACATGAGTATAAGGGCCATTGGATGGGTGTTGTGAGGGTATGCACAGGCTGTCTTCACGATGCATCGTGACATGACGTAGATACTACTCCACAGTACCATCCCGGTAGCAATGCTTGTGGGATGTTTGGTGGCTGCAAGAGGATCGTGTGCCATGAAGGAGGCTGAATTGCCACAGGCTGTCTTCACGATGCGTCGTGACATGACGTGGGATTCCCCTCCAGGTTTTCTGTACACGTGCTTGTAATCATTGAACATCTATGATACTTACCGAAATTAAAAATAGATACATAGTGGAGATGTGGTGAAAGTAGAAGAAAAACACGAGTTGAGGACCATCGGATTTCCGGCAGAGAGTATTTCACAGGTTCTTCACGATGAGTCGTGACATGACGTGGATACTGCTCCAGGGTACCATCCCAGTGGTGACGCTTGTGGGATGTTTGGTGACTGCATGAGGATCGTGTGCCATGAAGGAGGCTGAATTGCCATAGGTTCTTCATGATGAGTCGTGACATGACGTAGGATTCCCCTCCAGGTTTTCTGTACACGTGCTTGCACTCATAGATCATTTAAGATACCTACCGTAATTACAGTAGTAGATAAAGTCATGGAGACGGATTGAACCCTACAAGATGAAGAACGATTAAGGGCTTGCCCTCAGACCTACGTAGTATGGGATGCATAGAATCCGAACAAGTGCGCATTAGTGTCATGTAATATGAATGACTGCATTAAGGACTAAGTGCACCGCACAACACGACATCAACAGGATAGTCCCTTTGTAGCTCTGTTTGTGATCAAGTTTGTGTTTGCTAAAGTATTTAAGAATCGTTATACTGTTTCCAGCATAGAGAGAATGGCCGTGTATAATATTTCGTCAGTTGTAAGCAACTGACGCGCCCACAGTTTTATATACAGGATTTGGAGTTACATGAAGATATAAAGAGAATTGATGCTGTTGATTGCTTAAATGTACAATTGTACTTTTATTATTGTCGTACTTTATTGATTCCGCTGCGTATTGATGTAAAAGACTCTGATGTAATTATTGTTGAAATAAAAGTTTTAAATTCCTTGTAAAATTGTACGAAAGAAGTGTAAAGATCCTGTAGAATATCTCGAATTCAGTGTATTTGGGATTCGGGGCGTTACAGAGACTCGGGACCTTGAACCACTTCTGGCCTCGGGCCGACATTATGCTGTTCGAGCCCGGGACCGCCTCCAAGGGCTTGGAGGATCTCATCCTGAAATCTCGGAACTCGGCTCTCATGATCGGAGCTTGTTCGCCTTGACCGCATGGAGGTTTCTCATCCCTCGGGTCCTGGCTTCGGGATGAGAGAGTGCTATGTGTCGGAGTTGGGTTGGAAGGGGCTGCCCGGCTCCTTGATCAGCTGAGCTGGTGCCGAAGGTCATCCGCGGGCTGCCGGTGGTTGATGATATGCCATAAGTGTAACCCCCATTCTCGACAATTAGTATTTATCGTGTATTTGCTATAGTTTGATTTTTATAAAGTTATTTTGTGCCAAATTCATTTTGGACTTTTATTAAAGTATTTTCTAATCGAAAATTTTAATTATCTTGAATAATGGTATACTTTAATTTCTATTTTCTATTCTTATTGATCGACTATTATATTTTGTATTACTGCTATTTGGGTTATTTTAATGAATTTATATTTTATTATATAATCTTATTATTATTATTATTATTATTATTATTATTATTATTATTATTATTATTATTATTATTATTATTATTATAGTTATTTTTGTTGTTATTATTATTGTTATTCTCATTGTTATTAGTATTATTATTTTGTTATTATTGTTGTTATTATAATTGTTATTAGTATTATTATTATTATTATTATTATTATTATTATTATTTTTGTAAAGCCCGAACATACTTATCTATTTGTATTTTATTAATTAATTTAATGCATGTTTATATGTACATTTTAAAAACCCTATAGTCTATTTTCTTGGCCTAATTTCTTATTGGATCCATACCCATTACCCAAACCCATCCTAATATCCTATATATACTATTCTACCTTAAAAACCCTAAACTAACCTAAACCTACCCCTAACCTAATCCTAGCCGTCACCCTGTACAGACCCCCCCTCTCCTCTCTCCCCTCCCCTGTTTCTCCCGACCCAACCCAAAACCCTGTCCTCCTCCCTTTTCCGCCTCCCTCCACCCGATCGACCACCGCGACCCCCCGTCCCCCTTCTCCATTCGTCGACGACCTCCTCGACGCCATCGCCTTCCTCCCCAAGATCCATCATCTTCCCGTCCCTGTCTCTACCCCCACAGTAGTCAAGAACCATCGCCAGCCTCGCCGCGACTTCCATCCCAACCACCCCGAAGCTCTCTCAACCACCACACGGCACCCCCCTTGAGCCCCCCTGCCCTCATCACTTCGTCTAACCCATCGCCACCCACCGAACCCACCATTGCCATTCTTCATCGCCGCTATCTACCTCGTCGCCCCTCGCCTTCACCCTCTCCATTCACCCCGCAACCACCGCAGATCCCCTCGTCGTCGTCGTCCAAGCCCCGAACTCCTGTCGTTCTGCCTCCTCTATTTCTTCGGGAAACAGAGTTCCGCTCAGCGACGTTTCCCTTGGTTGCTGCCGTCGCCGGTCCTCGCCGCCCTCGCCGTGGGTGTCGCAACTGCCAGTCACCGTGAGTGCCGCCCTGCCATTCCCCTCCCATCGTTTCTCTCCCTTGCTGCTCTATGTTGCCCTTTGAGAAGAAGGGGGGAAGTGGATTGGTGTTTGGTGTCTGTGAAGAGGGGATTAGCTTCGGCTGTTTGCTGTTTTGATTCATGATGTGTGTGCTGTTGATCATCTACTTTGATCTCGGCCGTTGATCTTTGTTCTGTGATCATCTTGATCTTGATCTTGATCTCGACCGTTCGTCCGATCTTGCTGTTACTGCGTTGTCGTTCCTTGCTGTGTTGTTTTGGGTTGTGCACGTAGTGTGCACATGTTATTGCGGGTTCGTGTTCCGTGTTTGTAGATTCGTTTCCTGAGATTCTCATCCCGTTATTCTATATTCAAAATTAACCATCTAACAGGCAAGTCACCGTCCTCTTGAATTGTTAATTGTATCAAATTCAAGTTTTGTTGAATCTCTTGCAAGTTGATCTCTTTGTTATCGCAATATCCATTGTTCATCTCTTCGTTGGGTCTATTGAGGGTTTACACGAGCTAAGCCCAATATTTTTGCCATCGTGCCACTTTTGAATCTAAAGTTTGGATCTTTCATGAGTGCATGTAGAATTGTTGATAAGGTTAACCGTATAATCATGACATGATTAATTATTGTATAGACAATTGCTAGATTGTATGTTGTTTGATCGATTGATGGTTGATTGATGATAAATTAGTGTATGTATGTGTTCTAATTTCTTTTATCATGTTTTGACACCCATCGTTCAGATTATATAGTTTATCGACTAATAGAATTGATACCCATCATGCTTAAATTAATTTATTTTAAGAAAACTACATAAATCCTATACATTGCTTGCTGACCTGTATATTGACTATTGTTTTTGAACTAGTAAACGATCTTAAAATGAATTACTTTCTGAACATAAATTATAGCCTTATCTTTCTAGTTTCCAGAACATATTGAATTTTTGAATTCTGAGTTGTGTAGCAAAAGTTATGTCTATTTTACTATAGCTGTATTTTTTTTTAATTCCATGTTCTCGGATTATTGTACGTTCCATGTTCAAACAGTAAATAGATTGATCAAATAATAAGATCTTGCTCTAAAGATTTCCAGATTTTTAGTAATCATATTTAGGAGTCCAGGAAACATTTTTAATGAATTTATTAATGAGTTTTTGCTGATTCTAAAATTATAATAACATGTTGTCGAAACTCTGTCTGAACATAAAATCTGTAAAGAATAATGAGTTTGACCTAGCTACTGTTGTCGGATTTTGAACTTTAAATATGCGTTGGAACCGTGTGGAAGTCTAGTTTCTAGAACATCTGACAGATTCACTTTTTGATTTCTGAAACCACAGGGAACTGTATTTTTGTACAGACTACTCTTGTTATCCAGAATTTTATATTTCAGTTTTTAACAGTTTAATTATTCCTATATTGTACTATAGCATGAATTAATGTGTGTTGTTGTATTTTATGACCCCATTGTCTTATTGACATCGTTCTAATTACCTTACTTCATGTTATCATCTTATTGTCCCTCTATTGTTATTATTGTTCATCCAATGTCTCGAATTGCATATTGTATTGTTGTATTAATAAAATAGTTAACAAGACAGGGTTTAAGGGAATGACTTGAGTAGTGAATAATATAGTGACTGTGTCGGCCAGTGTTTATCAATTGATTGTGGAGCGCAAACTACGACACCCCAATCTCTCGTGTATTGCATCAATGAATCGTATCAATGTATCAATGTACCAATGTATCAATAAATCAATGAATCACTGTAATGTATCGAGCAACAATATCGTACCGCATTAGTGATTACCGTACCGACACATGATCTATTGAATTCATCATTCGGTCTAAACGAAATTGATTGTATGTATTGAATCTGTAGTATGGGATGCAGTAGTATGTGTATTAGTTAGAATTAAAATGAATAATAGACTTAAGAGTTTGCATCACATCGATATTGCATATTTTTCACCATTGTTCCTATTGATACCAAATATTGCTTAAGTGTTATTGATACCAATGAATATTGTTACCGAATATTGAATTATTATTTATAGCCATTGCATCGATTATCATGATATTTATTATTGCTATCGTGCCATATTATTGGTTCCTACTGATCCATTGACATCATTGTTATACCATTATTCCATTGTTCTCTGCTTTCTCTACTTTCTATCCATTACTTGCTCTAAGGACAATTTTTTTCCTCTTTTTAGATGAAGTGTTCACAGGTAATGATGGAGAATTACCTGTTGTGATTGGAGAACAAAGATTCTGAAGACTTAATGCTTTCTAGTTGCTTATCATTTTATTGAACTTAATGTATTGAGACTTATTATCTTATTTGTGATTGGATTATTATTGTATTGGGCTTATGTCCCGTATTTTTATTATTGTTTCTAGATATTGAATTATTGTACTTGGATATTTTATATTACTTCAATTCAAGTATTACTGTTCATGAGATTGTTATTATTGCCTACACAATTGTTTTGTATTGATTATATTGTTGAGTTAATCCGATAAACAGCTTATGAGTGACGTTAGTCATTCGTTGGGCCAATGTCATTTACTCGTATTTCGTATTTTTGGGAAGCGGGGCGTGACGGTAAGTCATTGACAACTGAGTGTGAAGCGCTCGAACCAGGTCCCACTGTGCCGTCAACTGGTGGTCTGTTAGATCCCTGAGTGTTCACATTACTGTGAGAGGGATGTGGGTTGGGACGACGTCCAGCGGTGATGGCTCTTCTGGCTTTGGGAGACATGGGAGGGCTCGGCTTCAGGGGAGATCCGATCTTAGGATCGAGTCAATCGCCTTCCCACAAATGGCACCAACCTGATGCAGCTTTGTTTCGATGCTGGAGCAACAGGTGTGAGTTCTTGTAATTTGTAAAGTGGAAGGGATGGATTTCGACAGCAGCTTGGGTCTGTCCCTGGAGGTTGGCTTGGAAGAGCAGCTGATGCTCGGGCGACTGGGGTACCTGCAAAAGGCCTTAGAACACCGGGAGAAATCCCGGCAACAGACCATCCGACGATCTAATCAGTCACTGGAAAAGAGACTGGACAGCTAGGGTTCAGGTGGAGAATTTGAGATTACCTTTTTTAGTGAGGAGGGGGTCTGGTATTTATAGGCAGAGGCAAATGGGTATCTAACCCTAATGGGCCGGGTTAGACCCGTTTGTCTGTGGGCCTGAGTGGTAGAAGGTCCATTGGACCTGTTGACCTGATAATTTGGGATGAGCAAAATCCGATGAGATCTCACGGCTCTGATTAGGTCACGTCATCTATACCCACATCAATAATATTGGAGATTAGTATGTAATTTTCTGAACAAATTTAAGGGCGACACGATCATTACATTACTACCCTCATTTGTCCTATTGAAATGTTATACCAATAGTATCCACTTAGGCCTAAATATCCATGTCTAATAAAGCAGGGATTGCAAGGGGCAATTTTTCTCTTGATTAATTCGACAGGTCTCGCTTGATGCTATGCTTATGGCAGTAGAGTTCTCTTCGAGGACCCTCTGCGAACTGTCTGATGTTATTGACATATTTTTACAATCTCACTGCAGGTATAAGTGTAGGGGACGAGAGGGAGTGGAGGTGCCTTCTTCTTTTGAAACAATAGTCGAGCACTCTACTGCTGCATTCCCTTGCACATTTCTTCCATATATCTTTTATATTCCAACATTTTTTTTATTGATGTATTAATTAATACAAGTTCTATGAACTTTTGGAATTTGGATACTTCTGAATGTCTGCTTTCATTTTTCAAATTTCAATATCTCATTCATTTTCACATTGTTTTAACATTTTCCTGATGTCCAGGTCATATTGCCCATATGAATATAACTTGTGACCTACTTCCTTGCAAAGATGTCATTGCAAGGGTTATCTATAATGCATGCTTCTACATCTCCCTGCAAGATATTTCACCTTAATCTCTTGCATACCGTACATGCCACCTTGTTAAATAAGAGCAACAGATCTTTTCATTTATATCACAGACAAAATGCGTGCATATATTCCATACGTTTTTTTTTTTTTTGATATATATTCTATACGTTTTGCTTTCTAGTTTTTCACTTTCAACTGCAGTGAAATTTTCTTCGTTTATGTAGGCAATCTTTTGATTGCTACCATTGTTTCAATTCAATCATTTAGGAGGCAATCAAAATTGATGCCTAACTGATATGGTTAAGATAGTGCATTCATATTCTAGTTATTACTCATTAATGAATTAGAGTGCTGCACATGATTCTTTATCTGAGATGAAAGTTATAGTCTCAAGTTGTAACATCCCAGAAAAAATAATAATTAAATTTTCACATTTTTGTACGTGCAATGTACGTGAGAAATTTTATAGGCATGTTTCTAAATTTTCTAAGAGGTAATATATATTTTCTTCTCATTTTAAATTAATATATTATTTTTATAAAACTTATGGGCCTAAAATATTCTTCAAACCCATCAAAGAAACCCATTTTATTAATGAGACCATTTGCAATTAAAAAAAATAAATGAAAAAAAGAGTGTGGTGTACACAAGTACGTGCACGTGCGCACGTGCATTGTGCACACCATTTGGCTGGTATTGAACGGTGGGGGTGTTGACCGGGTATTGTTGTTGAGTGGAGTAGTGGGGTTTAGATTAGTGGGGGAGAGTAGTTTTATAACTACCAAATGAATTTTTATAAATAAACCGTAAGCCTAAGTACACTTATCTGATTCTAATAATACTAAAAAAAAGTTAAACCAAGAGAAAGAGGCAGATAGGTTCGGTTTGCATGCTATGCTTGCTGTTTTGATTTCGCTGGTGAATTTTGGTGGTTTTTTTGTGCTTGCTTTCGGCTTTTGTGAAGGGATTTTATTCTTAAGAGGTCGTTGTTTCTATATACTCTTTAAATTTGTTTCTATATACTCTTTAAATTGTAGATAAATTGCATGTTTAGGTGTTCTATAGTACAATTGTAAATGTAAAATTGCTTATTTTATTCTCAATTTTGATGTGATGTATGTGGTAGGAGAAATTCAATAATTTTGAGTGAAATGCATGCTGTTGAAGTAGATTTTTATAAAATTAAAATTTAAAGCCACTACAACACACGATGGATTTACTGGCGTATATTCCCCGGCGTTTTACTAGAAACACCGGGGTAGGAAGAGACCAGGAATGGGGCGTCAAATTGGATGGTTATACGCCGGCGACCTCTATAAAACGCCGGTGAATTATGATATTCACCAGCATTTTTTTATTAAAACGCCGGTGAAGGCCTTATTCACCGGCGTTTTAATAAAACACGCTGGCGAATATACAAATAAAATGTACCAAAAAATCTTCTCCCATTCACCGGCGTTTTTAGTTAAAACGCTAGTATAGGGTTTGGAATAAATTTCCCCCAAACCCTATACCATTTCCTCCTTCGATCCCAAAAAAAAAAAAAAAACCGCAATTTTTTCCCCTCTCTCTCGCGCTCTCCCGCCTCTGCCTTGGCCAACATCGCTGTGCCCTCCGTCTTCGTCCGTCGTCCACTCTCTCAACCTCTCTCACTCCCATCTAGATGCAAGTCTCCCCAACCCTCTCTCTCTCTCTCACTCGCATCGTCGCCACCCTTCCCCCATGGCTGTCCCATCGCCCTTCCCCCTACCCTGCCGTCGGCACTTCCCCCATCGCCGCCCCCTCCCCCGCCGTCGCCCTATCCCCCCATCGTCGCCCCTCTCCCCCGCCGTCGCCCCTTCCTCTACACAAACCCTAGGTTTGTTCTTGAAATTTCTTAATCGTTTTATTTTTAAATTTTTGTTTCTGAAATTTCTACACAAACCCTAGGTATGATGTAGTTGGTATATTCTTGAGATTGGTTCTACAATTTTTCTTTTCTCTCTAATTTAGCTTGCCTGTATGTTCTTGAGGGTATACTTGTATGCTTGTATGACTAGGTATGCTTGTATACTATATTCCAGATTAATATAGTATACGGAATGCAACTTCCATGGAAGTTTGAGAATAAATGAGGGCATAATTCCTAATTTGGCCACCAAGTACTCAGAAGTGTCATTTTTGCTTCATGGGAAATTAAGGAGGATGTTGCTCATTGTATTAAATTGGCATGACAAAAGTTAAGAAGTTAATCTTTAGAAGATGAAGTAGAGGTCGATAATGTGGTTGATGTGGATGATGAGCTGGTAATAAAATAAGGGAGATCCACCAAATTTTTTCTGTTTGAAAAACATCGTCTCCTCTTCTATTTTTCAAGTGGATGGCATGGTGCAGGCCATGCTCAGATATTTCCATAACCCTCTCTTTTGATGGGGATTCCTTGGATAATCTCTAGAAGATGCAGTAGAGGTCGATAATGTATGATTTGAAACTTATGTTTCAGGTTAGTGCAGCTTCACGAGTTGCTTTTTTGTCTTTTGTCTGAATTTGATGTATCTGAAGTTGCACACTATGATTTTTTTATATAGGAGCGACTAGTGATGGAAATTTTATTATCTAAATTTTACATACAATTATATTATGATGTCTAGATGAGTATCATTTTCTAAGATAATGTTCAAGCTTGTTGCTTGGGTTCGATAATGTGAGATTGTTCTTTATCATTGGTTTTAAGTGATGATGAGATGGATTATGTAACTGACGTTGCATACTATGAATTACAGAGGAGTGACTTGTGATGAAATAATAATGTTTGAACTTATGCTGTGGTTTCAATTGACAGTTATCTCATGAGTATTATAAAAGTATAAGTTTCATCCTAGTTACTATCTTGTTTGCCTGAATTTGACTATTGATGAAACAATCTTTGTAACTCAATATTTTGAACTCCATATTTTGGTTATGAATGTGATGAGATCACAGTATAGGCGTTATGAGATTACAATATTTTGAACTTATGCTGTATCATTTGGTTAATTTGGTGTTTGTGAAACTCACTCAAATACATTCTTTTGGTATTATTATTTTTATTATTATAATTGTTATTTTAATATAGTTTACTCTTCCCTTTTATTTAAGTGATTAGTTATTTAAGATACTCCCTATAAATAGCTTCATTTTCCTTCCTAATTTTTAGTCAGTCTGGTGCTTAAACAAGTTGTAGGGATATGCACTCAGTTCCTTCAGGAGAGGACTGAAACATGGAGGTGAGATTTATCATGGCTTTCTTATTATTATTATTATTTTTGTTCTGCTCGATATACATGCTCATGTTGTATGTGATTTTAAAAATATGTTTTGCTGGCATTTTTAAGTTGTGAGGACTATGATACACTTGATATTGTAATCGTTCATCATTACTTTTAATTTTGTTGAATTGGGTTGGATTATATTTTTCTTGTTTGTGTGTTTGCTGGTCTATTTTGTATGTAACTCATGTTTTAAGAGATATCCTTGCTTATATATAATCTAGATTTGTCTGTGGTTAAAACTTAAAACTTAAAACTACTTTATTTCATATGTCATACTCAGTCGAAGATGCAACTCCAAATCTCTATGGATTGCATATTTTATGTAACTCATGTTTTAAGCGATATCCTTGCTTATATATAATCTAGATTTGCCTGTGGTTAAAACTTAAAACTTAAAACTACTTTATTTCATATGTCATACTCAGTCGAAGATGCAACTCTAAATCTCTATGGATTGCATATTTTATAACGATGGAACTCCTTGTGCATTTTTTTCTTAAGTTGTATAAATGATTCTTATGGATTGCTTTTCATATATGGAGAAATACCTAAAATGGTAATATGATCTCTGTAAAGCAATTCATTTTTTGATGAAAAAAGGAAGGTTAGCTGGCTTGTTATTCCAGTGTTTGTAGAGCCCTGAATGCACATGTTTTCAGGTTCAGTTTTATTTCTCAAATTTCTGCGCATTTTACGAATGTTTAGAAAGGATGCTTTGCTGTATTAATAAAGTAATCTTCCTTTACCTCTCTGCTTAGTATATTAAGTTGCTTCAAATGCAAAAGATGTATGCCGAGCTCTGACTGATTTTAGCCTGCTTGCATAATTGAGTCACTTCTTCTCTTTATCAGTGAGCAGATCTTTCTTTTTCTCTGTTTAGTCATTTATTTGCTCTATTTTGAGCCTGAGCCTGCTTTGTAATTCATGCAGAGCTGCGGATTGATTTGAGTGTGCCCCCATAATTGAGTCATTTATTTATTTCTTCGGATTGATTTGAAGGGGTAGCACTTGATGCTATTAACTCTTGTGGTGGTATCTAATTTTTTTTCAAAGCTTCTCTTTTCCACTTAGTGTCCACCCAGAATTGGGTCTCTTTTAGTTTTGCAATTGGTTTTGATTAATAAGAGTGCTGAAGGTTTTTTTTTTATTATTATTTTATTTTAATTTTTTAAAAAAAATATAGCTACACCGGCGTTTTTACAAGCGCCGGTGTAGCTTTCACCAAAAAACTGACAGTCTATACCGGCATTTTAAAAATGCCGGTGTAGGTGATGGCCGAAAACAGTACTTCCAAACGAAACCACACATTTTCCCACAATTTTACGACCGCTGGTGTAGTTTTAACCTACACCGGCGGTCGTAAAAAATGCCGGTGAATGTCCCTAAGCTACAGCGACACACGATTCAGCGACACTTACACCGACGATTTATAAAACGCCGGTGGTATCTATAGCGGGGTTTATAAATACCGGTAAATGTGCAAAAAAATGCCGGTAAAGACTGTTAGTCTTGTAGTGAGCCATGCAAATTAACATATGAGATTAGGGTTGGCGAATGGGTCGAGTGGGCCGGGCCGGGCCCAGCCCGTACGGGTTGGCACGAATAGTTCGCGGGCTCGGGCCGGGTTTCCCACTTATCCGGGCCAGGCTGAAATTTCGATTGGGTGGCCCGCCCAACCCGTGAACCCTGTAGGGTTCAATCCGGGTTGGGCCGGGTCGACCCGCGGGTTGGCCCGTTTATATAGGGTTAGAATTTTTTTATTTTTTTATTTTTTTGTAGCTTAAAATAATAATAATAATAATAATAATAATAATAATAATAATAATACTAAGTAAGTAATAATACTAATAAACAATAAAAATCGTAATAATAATAATAAGATTGAAAGAGTGAAATTGACAACAAATTTTGAAATATTATTCAAATGAATTTAAGTTATACAATTTTAACAATTAATAATGAAATGAAGAATTCTATTCACAAATAAGTTTTATACAATAACATATTTCTTATATACAATTTTATGTTGAGTACAAGTTTTCTAATTTAACATAACTAGCTTTGCTATTGTTGTTGTTGTTCTTCGGGTGAGTTGCTCCCACTTGTGGACGTTGATAGTGCTTTCCCTTATGTCCTATCTTCAGCCTTCAGCCAGTCTTCTGTGCAAACGAGCATCTCTAATGTGTAGGGCTTCATATGATTCCTGTAACCAGATAGAACCCTGCCACTTGTAGAAAATGCACTCTCAAAATCAACTGTAGAGACAGAAGGAGTTAGTAAATCTTTAGCCATAATTGAGAGAATACTAAAAGTGTGTTCATGTTCTTTCCACCATTGTAAAATATCTAGTGGAGAAATAGTAGGCTCAGAATCTTGTTGGTTATACCAATTTAATTCATTTGGTTGATTAGTCCTAGGTTTTTTTGATTGAATTTGTTCAAGTAAATTAAATGTTCTATCACCAATTCTACTTTTACCCTTACCTTTAGAACTACCAGAAGAAGAACTAACTACAGAAGCTGTACTACTAGAAGCAAAACGTCTATCATAATAATCATACAAGTTATTTAACGTAGATTCAAACTGAACTAAAAAAGTAGCGCAATCAATTGTTAATTCTACATTTACCTTTAAATATCCAAAAAACATTTCTATCAAATTCTTCGTACCTTCTAATTTGATACGAGGATCCATAACAGTAGCAACACAAATCAACATCGAAGGAGGAAAATAATACTTCAAAAATTTTTGAAATGCAGGTTTTACAATCTCACTAACATGGGGATCATTTAACATTTCGTTAAATGTTTGCATCATGCTAACTAATTCAATAAAAATGCTACTAGAAGTAGATTTATATATTTTTGAAAATTTTAAAGTTGCGGTTTTAAAAGGTTTAAAAATTTCAACAAAGATTCGGCAAAAAACCAATCGGGGGGAGTTATTTCAAAATTCTGCATATTTTTTGCGATACAAAAATCATTTACAACTGCTTTACATTCGGTGACAACACTTAGTAAATCAAAAGTAGAATTCCATCGGTGTCTAACATTCTTTAGAAATCTTCTAAAAGGAACATTTCTAACCCTACATCAAGCTTTCTATTCTTGTAAAATGCTTGGACTTAATGCAATGAAATGTACACAATTCCTAATTTTAACTATATATGGATCAGCTATTCTTAATGCATCTTGAACACATAAATTTATAATATGACATGCACATCTAACATGAAAAATATTGTCAGATGGAGGGTTTAATACAGATTTTAAAGTAGTAATTGCTACATTGTTGTTAGATGCATTATCAAAACTAATAGCCATAATTTTATCGCGTATATGAAAAACATCACAAATTTCTATAATATAATTTGCTATTTCAGCGCCACTATGGGGATACGACAACGCCGCAAGTGATAGAATTCTTTTTTGAAGAATCCAATCATTGTCGATCCAATGACAGGTTATTCCCATCGTTGGAATATTGTTGACACCCGTCTAACAATCCGAAGTTAAACTAACCCTACAAGTTAAACTCCATAAAATTGCAATCAAAGTGTTCTTCATTTCAATGTACATTTTAAAATAATCCGATTTTCAAGTATTTCTCTGAATTCTTTTAAAATAAGGGTTTAAGGCCGTTTGATTAAAATTTTCCAAGTTCCTACTCTCGGGATAGGAAAATGGTAACTCTTCCTTAATGACTAATCGGACCATTTTCCGACGAACAAGATCGGGATCATAAGGGTGGCTATCAACTAGACCGGTCCTAGGGTTGATTTTTTGTTGGCCTTGTATTTGATCAAGAAGTTCTTTATGATTATGTTGGATGTGCCTACTAATTGTACCGGTGCCGTTATCCCTCTTGAATTTGTATGTTTTACCACATGTTTTACAAACTTTCAAACCTATACCCGGAGTATGTTCGTCCGGGATATAATCATAAAACTTATGCCAATCTCTAGTTTCTCCTCTACTTTTCCTACTACTACGGGGTTGTGTGGTTTCGGTTGGTTGTTGTTGTTCTTCTTCTTCTAATTGTATGTCACCTACAATCTCGTCGTGTGTACCCCATTGTTCCATAGTAGCATCATGGTATTCTTGGGCGGGCTCACTAGTTGGGACAATTGGTGGCCTACGTGAAGAGGAGGAGGAATCTTGTCTGCTACGACCGCTACCGCGTGATCTAGACATAATGTAGTAATGTGCTAAAGTATGTAAAAAAAATATACAATGTAGGAGCGGTGAATTATACAAAAAAATCTAAAAAACAAGAGGGTTTAGATAGAGAAGTTCAAAAAACGAACAATAATTTTAACTACAACGCAAAAAAAAATTTAACGAGAGATGTATGAAATTTTGATACCGTTCACCGTGGAATACGCGTATGTAAAAAAAACCGTGAAAATAAGAATAGAATAGAAAAGATGGAGGAGCGCTTTGTCGATTCCGCAATTGAAGAGTTGAGGAGAGGTTGAAGTAGATTTGACGATGGTTGAAGAGAGTTGAAGACGTTGAGACGTTGAATTTTGATTCCGATACGATCGAAATTTGATCGTGTATATGCCTCGTTGTAGACTTGTTTGATGAATACTACAATTGTTGAAAAATTCTTTACAAATGATGTATAATAGTAGAGAGAGTAAGAGAGTGAGGTGTGATTTTTTATGAGATTCTTGGGAATATTTATAGGCTCAATATGTGGAAAAAACAAAAAAGAAACAAAAAAAACAAAATAACGGCTCAAAGAGCCGTTCGGAACGGCTCTAGACAGAGGGGGGGGGGGATTTTTCGACCGTTCGACCCGCGGGTCAACGGTCGACCCATCACGGGTCGAATGTTCGACCCATACGGGTCGGAACCCACGGGTTGGCGGGTTGAATTCGCGAGCTTAACAGGTTCGTGGGCTGGGTTTCGCGGTTCAATTCGCGTTATTTGCGACCCGGGTCGACCCGGTACTGTTCACCGGGTTCAACCCGAACCCGCCAAGTTGCTAACCGGGTCGGGTTCGCGAGCCGGGTCGCAGGTGGATCGCCGGTTGCGGCCCAGTTGCCATCCCTATATGAGATGCTATAATGTGATTATTTTGGAGTGAGCAGAATTTTTAAATAATTTGTGAAAAGAATCGATTTGTGCATGAATTAATTTGATTATGAAATTTTGGGAGGAAATTCTCCATCTTGTTAATTGTCATTGAAAAAAGGAAAAAAAATCTATCACATTGTGATGTAGAATAGTATTTTATTAATTGCATATGGTGTTTGAGATATTCTCAATTTGTTAGAAACTTTTAAATTGTGTAGAATTATTTTATTACATGACAACTCAGTATGAATTCGGTTACTGTGTACTTTAGAATGTGTAGCATGATCAAATAAATCTAATGTGATGAATCATTGGAGTTGAATGTGTATGTTTTAAAAGAATGAAATAGGCGGAGACCAAATATTTAATGACTTTAACCCTATAGATGTTGTGATCTGAGCTATAGCTCAGTGAGTAGGCGCTTTGTCGCCTTGCTGGTTGTGCGGGTTCGATTGGGGGTGTGCTCTGTATTATTCCAAAATTTTTAAAAAAAAGTCTAAGTGAGGTGGGAAGGAATATTTAATAAACACAACACCCTATAGTACTGAGTATGGTATTGGCTTAGTGGCTGGGCGTTGGGCTTGTGGTCTACTGGCGCTGGTTCGAGCCAGGGCATGGCCAATTGAGTTTTCAAAACACATTTTTGGGGGACTTTGAGTATTTTTGTAATGGAAAAATTTATGGAAATTTTAATAAACCTTATTAGAACAATTGGGAGTTATACTATTCTAAAGATATTTTAGAATCTAAAAGTCATGCTTCGTTTACTTGTTGAGTTGGAATTCGAATTGAAAATGTATATGGTTGAAGATCATAAAAGTTGATTTTAAATGAAAGTAAAGTAAAGATGGAATTAGAAATAAATAAATTTTGGAGATGATTTCAAAGATGTTCGAAATTTTAAATAAAGGAATGAGTTGTTTGAAACATAAATTAATGTGAAAAGAAAACTAAATGGTTGAAAGTGATATAAGTTGAAGAAAATGAGTTTCGAGAAAACTTTGGTAGTGACTGGTTTGATTGGCTAATTAAAAGTTATTTATGAGAAATTTGTTTGGAAATTATGGTGGAATAAATTATAAAAAATTGAATGCTTCAGGGTTGAAGAAAATTGTTGATCAAAAGTTGAAATATTGTTGTTGAGGTTGAATATAACCTATTTGATCTCTAGAACGAGATACTTGTTAGAATCTAGAGGCTAGGAGATACCCTAATGACTGGCAGTGTTATTAATGAGATTTTTTAGGAGTAACCAGTGCGGGTTGACTCTCTCTTTGAGAAGTAGCCAGTGTGGGCTGACGTTCTCTTGTGTTGGTTTAAATCTGGTAGGGTAAGCTAGTTCTAGGTTGTGATGATTTTCAAAACTTAAACTTAGGGTTAGGCACTGAGGGGAGATGTGATGAAGTATGGGCAAACACGAGTATGAGGGAAGATAACGCAGTGAGAGGTATCTTCAGAATTACTGGGGTTGAGGCTCGCGGTGGGGGATATTACTCCAGAATTACTGGGATCAAGGCGACGCTCATGTGGTGTTTGTGTGATGAGGTACCGATGACAGCCTGGTGTGGGTGTTCGCCTCCAGAATTACTAGATGTGAGGCAGTGTATCAAAAATCACTTGAAGTGAGAGTGTGATACTCAAAAACTATTGGGGTCATAGCTCACGGTGTAGGTATTAGTTTCCAGAATTACTGGGTGTGAGACAATGCGTCCAAAATAACTTGAAGTGAGAGTACGATGCTCAAGAATTATCTGGGTGGTACTAGATACTCACAGAATATCTAAAATATGCATTAATCACCGTAGTAGAATTTCATGGCGAGGGATAAAACCCTATATTGAGGAGTACGATAAGGGCTTGCCCTCGGACCTATGTAGAATGAGATGCATAGAATCTAAACAAGTATTTATTAGTGCATCATAGTGTAAATCTGTATTAGGCATCTATACACTGACATGTTTAGGATCATCACTCTTTACACTTTGTATTACATTCAATTTTGTGTTTGTGTTTGCTAAATTATAAAGGATTGTTATATTACGGCATAGTGAGGATGGCTATTTTATAATATTGCATCGGTTGTAAGCAACTGACATGCCCACATTTTCAGTGCAGGGTTGAGATTTGCACAAAGATGATTTGGTGCTAAAGATTGCTTTCAGATTTTAGTTGCTGTCATTGAAGGTTGTGTTAATCATGTTGTAATTATTTATTTTTCCGCTGCATTAATGTAAAATAAAAGTTTCGTATGAAAAAGCTTTAAATTCCTTGTAAAATTGTACGAATTTGAAGTAAAAGATCCTGTTGTGCTACGAATTACCGTGTTTTGGAGTTCGGGGCATTATAGGGTGGAACCAGAGCCGACTTCAAACATGTAGGACAAAATTACAAGGACGAAATATTAGGTTGGACATTAGAAGTGTGAGTTTAGTTTATAGAGATTTAAATATAAGTGATTTACATTTATGTTTCTCTATACACTGACGTTTTCTCCTCTCTTTCTGTATAGGATGGCTGATAACAACGATCCTGTTGATGAAGTGGAATGGTTCTTTGAAGAAGACCCTGAAGAAGAGGAAGACCCTGAAGAAGAGGAGGAACCCGAAGAGGAGGAATACCCGGAGGAGGAAGAAAGGGTGCTGCCCAAATCTCGAGAGATTACTCTACCTCCACCTGATTCTCCTGATGAATCCTCAGATGAAGTAAGAACCGACTCGCGACAGGAAGGACCATATTATCGCTTTTCTCCGGAAGCAATTGATCATCCATAGGTGGAGAGTAAACCACATGGAAGCTCATCATGCGAAAGACAAGCGGAACATTGCAAATTTGAGCCAGCGAGTGTGGGAATTAGAGAAGCTCCCAGCTAGACAACAAAGCTTGTTGGGGAAAGCAAGAATGCCATCAGAAATGCGTAGAAATGCGAAGGGAAATAGATGAACTATGGGAAGAGCTAAAGGACGGCAAAAGGAAGCGTAGGATCTAGACTGTTTATGATGGAGTTTTCTTTTCTGATGTCTCATGTAATGGATGTATGGACAAGATTTTATTTCTGAATGTAAAAAAAAGTTTATTTTGGAAATGAAATGAATTATGTTGAAGAAAGTATATGTTGTTGTTATTTTTTGTGCTTAATGAAGTTTCATGTCTCAGAAATGGCCGGACGAAGAACCCGAAACGGTGAAGGACCCGGTGGGGAAGGTAACAGACTCGATCTGGAAACAGAATTGGCTAGGGTGTACTAGACTATCAATACCTTTGCCACAAATGTGACTTGGAGCACCAGGGTGGGACAAGCAGTACAAGTTTTGGAAGCAATCAAATTGGTGGAATCGTTCAAGCAGATGAAACCACCAGTGTTTGAGGAAAAGACAAATCCAGATGCGGCAGATGACTGGATTCGACATATAGAAATAGTATTCGAGGTTTTGGAGTCACCAGAGGCGAGCAAAGTGAAGCTGGCCACCATGGAGATAGAGAAGGATGCCAGAGTCTGGTGGTAGTCCATGAAGCGAGCCCTGGGGAATGAACCGATCACTTGGGAGGAATTCTTAGAGGAGTTTCGCAGTCACTATTTTTCGATGGACATGCAGGAGAAAAAGGCTATGGAATTCCTAGGTTTACAATAGGGAAGTTTGACTGTTCGGGAGTATAAGACCAAGTTTACTCATCTCTCGAGGTATGCATCGGAACTGGTAATGGACGAGCCAAAGAAGGCACGGAAGTTTGAACAGGCATTGAGGCCAAGTCTAAGGTCTCAGATGATACCCCTAGGTATCAGGAGGTTAGACAAGTTGGTCAGGAGGGCTACAACAACGGAGGCCGACATGGAACAGTATCAGTTGGCTCAGACCAAGAATAGCAGTTGGAGCTCTGGAAAAAGGCTCGCAACAGCAAGTAACTTTAGGTGACCACCCCCAGCATAGAGGTTCCGACCAACTGGGGAAAATGCCATTTCTGTGATGGCGAAGCCAAGCAATGGAGGTATCAGGGACCCGGGTGTGACTTTCTACAATTGTGGAGAAGCTGGTCATTTCAGGATCGACCGCACCAAGCCTCGGAATCCCGTAACTTGCTTCATCTGTGGGAAGGAAGGCCATACCAAGCCCTTTTGCCCCCAATTCCAGTAGGGAGGACAGAGGTAGAAACAGGCAGAGCAAGGGAAGAAGCCATACCCATAGGGACGAGTGTTTTCCCTGACTGAAGCTGATGCAGGATGCTGATAATGTCATCACCGGTATAGGGGCTCTCGAATAGAGTTTTATGTTGTTATTTCTTGTTTTTATATTAGAAAGTGTTATGTACTGAGAGTATTCATTGTGTACAGGAGAAATTCTAATTAATGGAATGAAAGCAACTGTTTTGTTAGATATTGGATCATCCCACACTTTTATGTCACCGGCATTTACTAAACAATTGGGGGTTGAGCTGAATTTTTTTCCTAGCAAGGTTCTAGCAGTAGCTATTCCATCAGGAGAAACGTTGACTATCGATCGGTACTATGATGGTTGTGACCTCGAGATCGGAGGGAGAATGTTTGGTATCGATCTCATAGAGTTGGCAGTGTTGGGAGTTGATGTGATTATTGGCATAGATTGGATGTCAATTTACAGTGTCAGTATCGAATGCTAGAGCAAGGAAGTGTTGGTGAAGGCACCAGGAAGACTAGCTATTACGTTTCAGGGGAAGAGAAAGTATAAGCAGCTGATGGCAGCTATAGCTAAGAACAAGATTCCTGAGGACTTTAAGTAAGTTCCTGTAGTCCGGGACTTTCTGACAGTATTCTTGGAAGACTTACTTGGACTACCACCTCATCGAGATGTAGAGTTCAGCATTTCCATTCAACCAGAGAGTGCACTGATTTCCAAGGAACCATACAGAATGGCGCCGGTGGAACAGGATGAGGTTAAGAAGCAGATTGAAGAACAATTGGGCAAGGGTTTTATTAGACCGAGTACGTCGCCTTGGGGAGCACTACTCCTATTGGTGAAGAAAAATGATGGATCGATGAGAATGTGTATCGATTATAGGGAGCTGAACAAGGTGACTGTCAAGAATAAGTACCCAATTTCGCGAATTGATGATTTGTTCGACCGACTACAAGGAGCAGCAGTTTTCTCCAAGATAGATCTTCGGTCAGGTTATCACCAAGTTCGAGTAAAGGAAGAGGATGTGCACAAGACTGCATTTAGAACTCAGCATGGGCATTATGAGTTCTTGGTTATGCCGTTTGGACTAAAAAATGCACCGACTATATTCATGGACATGATGAACAGGGTCCTGCGACCATTCATCGATTCTTTTGTCGTGGTGTTCATCAATGACATTCTCGTCTACTCTAAGTCGAAGGAAGAGCATGTTGGGCATCTATCAGAGGTAATGAAGAAGATGCAAGAACAGAAACTGTATGCCAAGCTATCCAAGTGTGACTTCTGGAAGTCCGATGTTGCGTTCCTGGGTCATATCCTTTCTAAGGAGGGAGTGTCCATTGATCCGTAGAAGATAAAGGCAGTGAAGGAGTGGCCAAGGCCGACAACAGTGAAGGAGATCAGAAGCTTTTTGGGTTTAACTGGCTACTACCAGAGATTTTTTCAGGTCTATGCTATGATAGTCATGCTGCTCACTAGACTTCCAAGGAAAAATGTGAGCTTTAAGTGGACGGAGCAGTGTGAGGCAAGTTTCCAGGAGTTAAAGGAGAGGTTGACTACCACTCCGATACGGGCTTTGCCGAGAGCAGAGATCGACTGTGATATCTACAGCAATGCTTATGGGTCTAGGCAACTAAGATCGCACGAAAAGAATTACCCAACTCATGATCTGGAAATGGCAGCAATTATCTTTGGTTTGAACCAGTGGAGGCACTATGTGTACGGAGAGAAGGTCAATATGTACACGGATCATAAGAGCCTAATGTATATCTACCAGCAAAGGGATCTGAACTTGAGGCAGAGGAGGTGGTTGGAAGTACTGGAAGACATCCATCCTGAAATAAATTATCACCCAGGCAAGGAGAATATGGTGGCTGATGCGCTTAGTTGGAAGGGCAGTTTATCCCGTTTGATCACGACTCAAGAAAGATTAGCAGAGGAGCTCGATTGAGCTAGGATAAAAGCGGTGTTGAAAGGACTGGGAGCATCTTTAGCACAGTTGAGACATCAGCCCATACTGAGAGAGAAGATTATCGACGGTCAGAAGTCTGATCCAGAGAATCAAAAGATGAAAGAGCAGGTCAGTGCAGGTAAATTGGCAGAATTCCAGGTGAAGGGTGAAGTGCTGTAGTTTGGGGAGAGGTTGTGTGCCGGATCAAGCAGAACTGAATGAAATCCTTCTACGGGAAGCACACACTACTCTTTTATCTATACATCCAGGGAGTACCAAGATGTACACGGATATCAAACAGCATTTCTGGTGGTCAGGGATTAAGCAGAATGTAGCAGAGTTTGTTGCGAGATGTGTGACTTGTCAGCAAATAAAGGCAGAGACACAGAGACCCGGAGGATTGTTGCAACTGTTATCCATTCCAAAGTGGAAGTGGGATAACATCAGCATGAATTTCATTATAGGGCTACCCAGGAGTCCCAAGGGGAATATGCGATTTGGGTGATGGTCGACTGACTCACCAAATCTGCTCACTTTTTGGCAATGAAGATCACTTGGTCTATGGAGAAGTTGGCAGAACTGTATATCGGGGAGATTATGAGACTACATGGAATTCCCGAATCGATTGTGTCAGATAAAGATGCGAGATTCACGTCGCATTTCTGGAAGAGTCTTCAGACAACTTTTGGGACTAGGACTAATTTCAATACTGCTTTTCATCCTCAAACTGATAGGCAGACTGAGAGAGTCAATCGGGTGAAGGAGGATATGTTGAGGTGTTGCGTGTTGGACTTCGGCGACAGCTGGGAGAGGCGCTTAGCTCTGGTGGAATTCGCCTACAACAACAACTTTCAGACTAGCATCGGCTTAGCAACATACGAGGCATTGTATGGGAGGAAGTGCGGGACACCGGTATGCTGGTATGAAGTGGGGGAACGACAGATGTACGGGCCCGAAATAGTGTAGCAAACTTCTAAGAAGATTGAGCTAGTCAGGAAGAGGCTGGTTGATGCAAAAAGCAGGCAGAACAGTTACACCGACAATCGGAGAAGAGATCTGGAGTTCGAAGAGGGTGACTATGTTTTCCTTAAAGTATCTCCAACTAAGGGTGTGATTCGGTTTGGGAAGAGTGGAAAGTTAACCCCGAGATACATTGGACCCTACAAGATATTGAAGCGGATTGGAAAGACAGCCTATCGGCTATAGTTGCCGGGGAAGTTGGCCCAAGTGCATAATGTCTTCCACGTGTATATGTTACGAGGCTATATTATGGATCTGAGTCATCATCTACCGGAAGTGTCTGAGGGTCTGCAGTTCGATCTGAGTTACAAGGAAATTTTTGAGAAATAAAATTATACCTATGGTCAAGGTCATGTAGAGGAACCAACTGATTGAGGAAGCCACTTGGGAATCTAAAGAGAGGATGATGAGAGACCACCCTGAACTTTTTGATTAGATTTTTTAAACTTTTCTTTTCTCTTGTTTTTTTTTTTCACTCTTTGGGTGTAGTTCCGAGGACGGAACTATTCTACGGAGGATGTGTTGTAACATTCCAGAAAAAATAATAATTAAATTTTCACATTTTTTCACGTGCAATGCACGTGAGAGTTTTTATATGCATGTTTCTAAATTTTCTAAGAGATAATATACATTTTCTTCTCATTTTAAATTACTACACTTTGTATTATATTATTTTTATAAGACTCATGGGCCTAAAAATATTCTTCAAACCCATCAAAGAAACCCATTTTATTAATGAGCCCATTTGCAATTCAAAAAAAAATTGAAAAAAAGAGTGTGGTGTACACATGCACGTGGATGTGCGTACGTGCATTGTGCACACCAATTGGCTGGTACTGAACGTTGGGGGTGTTGAACGGTTATTGTTGATGAGTGGAGTAGTGGGGTTTAGATTAGTGGGGGAGGGTAGTTTTATAACTACCAAATGAATTTTTATAAATAAACCCTAATCCTAAGTACACTTATCCTGATTCTAATTAAAAAAAAAATTTAAACCAAGAGAAGGAGGTAGAGAGGTTCGGTTTGCGTGATGTGCTTGCTGTTTTGATTTCGTTGGTGAATTTCGGTGACTTTTTGTGCTTGCTTTTGGCTTTTGTGAAGGGATTTTGTTCTTAAGAGGTGGGTGTTTCTATATACTCTTTAAATTGTAGATAAATTGCATGTGTAGGTGTTCTAAAGTACAATTGTAGATGTAAAATTGCTAATTTTATTCTCAATTTTGATGTGATGCATGTGGTAGGAGAAATTCAATAATTTTGAGTGAAATGCATGCTGTTGAAGTAGATTTTTACGAAATTAAAATTTAAAGTCGTGGAAATTAACATATGAAATGCTATAATGTGATTATTTCAGAGTGAGTAGAATTTTTATAAATAATTTGGGAAAGAATCGATTTGTGCATGAAATGATTTGATTATGAAATTTTGGGGGAAAATTCTCCATCGTGTTAATTTTCATTGAAAACAGGAAAAAAATCTATAAATGTGATGTAGAATAGTATTTTATTAATTGCATATGGTGTTTGAGATGTTCTCAATTTCTTAGAAACTTTTAAATTGTGTAGAATTATTTTACCGCATGACAACTCAGTATCAATTTGGTTACTGTGTATTTTAGAATGTGTAGTATGATCAAATAAATCTAATGTGATGAATCGTAGGAGTTGAATGTTTATGTTTTAAAAGAATGAGATAGGCCAAGACCAAATATTTAATGACTTTAACCATATAGATGTTGTGATCTGAGCTACGGCTCAGTGGGTAGGCGCTTTGTCACCTTGCTGGTTGCGCGGGTTCGAGTGGGTGTGTGTGTAACACCCTGCAAAATAGCATATAGTTATTTTTGCATTATAATCCATGCACGTCCGAGTATTGCACACGATTACATATTTTTCTAATAATCATTAGTTTTAATTGAGAGATTTCAGATATATAAGTTGTTCTTAACCCGATAAGACAGATTCGGGATATCTTATCGATTAAATTGTGGGTTTGTCCCGATTATTTTGACCGGACAATTTTCGGGCGAAAATAGTAATTTATATATATATATATATATTGGTTATTTAAAACCAATTTAGTGCTGGAATTGTTTTGGTGCATGATTATTGGATTAAATAACCATGCTTATTTATGTACTAGGGTTAGGGTTAGGGTATGGTGACCTAGGGTTCCTTGACCTAACCTAGGGCTAGGAACCCTAACATCATGTGATCATGGCTTGGATCTTGATGAAGAGCCAATGGTGGAAACAATTCACCATGTGGGATGACTTTTGAAGAATGAGAAACTTTCAAGAAGTTTCTACTTGTGTGTGTTGGCTTCATCTCATCCACACCCTTCCACAAACCCTAGCTCCTCCCATCCTAGCCCTCCATCCTCCTTATAGATTTCCGGCCCATTTTCACCCCAAAACCCTAGCACTCCATTCTATAAATATCCCACTCTCTTCACTTCTCATTCTCTTTATCTTCTTGTTTGTTTGTTTAAAAAAAAAAGAGTTGAAAGGTGGAATCTTTGTAATAGAGAAGGAGATTAAAAGATAGATTTTTGTAAGAGTAGTAGAGAAGGAGGAAGAGTTGTGGAGCTTTACAAAGCAAGAGCAAAGGGGCAAGCGAAGCTACAAGGAGGAGTATTCTTGCAAAAAAGTGGGTGATTCTCTAAACTCTAAAGATTAGTTTTTTTATATATATATATGAGTATGTAATTTTAGCATGTAATAGAAGCTAAGAGAAACTTGATTATCATGCATGAGTTATTGACATGCGAAAAATTTGGTACGGCAGAGTATCTATTTTCATGAATATTGTTAAAGAGCAAGTATAAGTATGTGAGTTTGAGAATTTCTAGCTCTCGAATGGTTGGGAATTTTGGACTCAAATTTTTAGGTCTTGTTATGATATGTATCTAGAGATCCCATGATTTTTTTCATAACATTTGAAAGTTATTTAGTAGCCCAAAAACTCAGTCCATTCTTGAACAGAAAGAAGTAAAAAAAAACTACTGACTGTGTGAGAATTGTTATGACTTTCCGAAGTCATAACTCAAAATTGGCTGGGTATTTTGAGCTGATTTTTTTTTTGGATACTCTTGTATGTGTCTAAAACCATAGTCTTAAATTTCATAACTTTCTGAGGTCATTTGATGCCTCAAAAAAATTGTAAGCTACGACTGGTCTAGATGTTAGAACTGAAGCTGACTGTTTTTAGAATGAAGTTCACATGGCCATAACTACTTGTGTGTGCATGATATTGCTATGAAATTTTTGCAAGCATCTATTTGATGATTCTCAAATTTTAGAATTTTTAGATGACATTTGATCAAGTTTCAAAAATAAATTGTATATAGTGGTATGGACCTTGTTTGAAGAAGCAGCTGAAATTTATGCTATGTTTCAAGGGTCATAACTCTCTGTGTAAGATGAACTTAGATGCAAATTTTGAACACAATGGAATGGTATATGTTTAGTTTAAGAATCTCAAATTTCATGAGCTTTGGATTTAAGGTTGATTTGTTATTGAATTTCAAAGTGGACCAGGTTCAGCATAGATCAGACTGACTAGTCTGTAAAGATGTACAATTCTGGAAGTTGTGTGTTAAGAATATGGAAGATTGATCAACCAGAGATTTGTAGTAAGGAGTCATAGCTTTCCAAAACATCTTGAATTTTGTAATTCCAGTTTGTAGGTCGAAAGTTATGATTTTTCTAAGGCTGGGGCAGATCCAGTCTTAGTCAAGGCAGTGTTTGCTAGAAGAACAACTTCTTCCCTATTTGTGCACCTGATGGAATTTTGTATTTTTGAGGAATTTAATGATGGAATCTGAGGATATGTCCTACTAGGAAGTTGTTTTAGACACTCCCACCTTTCCATAGAATTCGGAATTGAGTGATTTTGATGAGTGAGCAATCCTTTATGCTATTGGAGAAGTGCAGCAAGTATATGAAGAGATGTACAGTTGAGAGTATATGGGATTTTTATAGTTTTAAGATGATTGAATTTGAGGAAATGATTAACCGGAGAGTTGTAGCCTAGGGTCTTAGCTTTCCAAAATCGGTAATATCAAGCGATTCCGAGTTCTATGTTGGAAGTTATGGATATTCCAAGGTCAGCAATCTACTGTCTTGATTGACTTCAGGTTGTATTAACTCAGGGAACAGAGTTCTATGAGGAATTTGAGAAAGTTATCAACTAGGGGATTGCAGTAGAGTCTTCTACCCATTTAGAAAACCTGATTTTATGGGATTCCGATAAGTGTGGCCTAAGTCGTAGCAATGGGTACGTCTTGAACTGCTTGATTGGACGATCAATGAGGAATTCTCTACATACCAAAGTATGGTGATCATGAGCTATTGAGTTCTAAAGATGTTGTTTAGCACTTCATTGGGTCTTGGAAATGTTCGTGTATTTAGTACTCATGGTGGACATGAGTGAGTTAGGTGATAGCCATGGTCGATTGGTGACTGGTGTCTTGATGCCTGAGTGTGTCAATGGTTGAGTATTGGTGGTTGTGTGTGTGCTTGCCTTCATTCACAATTTATATGCATCTTTTGGGCGCCGTTGGACTACTCCTGACGGTCACAGGCCGGGATTATCGGTCGATGACCTATGAAGGTATTGGGAATCGGTGAGTACGATTCCTGTGATTAATTGTTATTTTGACAGACTAGTCAGGCGCGACAATGTTTGATCAACACATGTATGATTGAGGGCTACTGTATTTTCAGTAAACTGCATTGATTAGGTTTTCCTTATTTTTCACTTGAAGACCGAATTGGTGTTAGGCGTGATTCCCTATAATCCGACTCGTTCTGAGAGTTAGCACTAGGTGGTGATAACTAGGGATTGTCTTTTCCTGTCCTTAGGGATCTGTGCTGCTGTGCGTATCTTGAATTGTTGATTCCTGAAGTATCGTTGTAAGAATGGGATGGGATTTCTTGATGGATAGGGGGTTTTAGACCTTCGAGGATGCCATGTTCTATGTTGGTGGACACGAACGGATCATAATGGATCTTCTGCGCAATGGATATGTTGCTGTATATCTGTAAGTTCGTCATGACTTTTGAGTATGGTCCGATGCAACAATTATTAGTGACAACGGGGTAGCTCCCCGAATTATTTATTTTCATATACCTCCTCAGTCATGTTGTACTATCAGGAACAGGAAGTGTACAATAATAGAATGCATTGCATGGCGAGAGTTCGAATCCCTGAAACTGGAGAAACAGCTTGATCTGGGGCATATGTAGGATGGGATGCATGAGTGTCCAGAGCCTTGCTGACATTAGATTAAGAGAATCTGTTATGTACTCTGTATTTTGCATTAGACTTCAGGTCATGGCATGCACAGACACTAGGAAGTTAGGATGCACGTTTCCTTTCCATTCAAGAAGGATTGTGATTGCTAGTTGGAGATCGCTATTTTCTTATCAGCATTGCGTTAGTAGGATTACTGACGTACCATAATTTTAGGTACTTGGATATCGGGTCGCAAGTGCAGGAGAACCTAAGACCATCAGGGCATCCAAATAGAATGGCAGTGTACATGCCTACTATTTGAGCAGATGCCATAATATCAGAGTAGTACAGCCAAAGATTCGAGCTACGGGGCGCATCTCAAGAAAGCACGAGGACTACTCAGCGAAGTTTGGCAAGGATCAGCCGATCATCACTCTGGAAGATAGCTAATAACTTCATAAGTGGAATCTGGATATTTTTCTAAACAGTTGCAATAAGTTTATGTAATTTGTATTCCTTATTCAAGAACAAGATAAGGGTTGTAATTATTAATGTAATGATCTTGTTTAGCAATAAAAGTTTTAAAATTTCCGTGTTATTTACTGTGTTGAGATGCATTTGAAAACAAAGATTCTTGTTGTGTCACGGATGTCTGGTAACGGGGATCCGGGCCTTTGTAGTTTGTAACACCTCGTGCTTAAGCGGTGTATATATATAATATTATATAGAGGTATATAACAACCAATATATATATATATATATATATATATATAATAAAGAGATGAGATGGTTGTTGGTTGTTGGCCCATAGAAAGATCCTATAGGGCTTGGATCAATTAAATGGCTAAGGTGGCCTATAGGATTGGATTATGGGGCTATGGCTATTTATTGTGCATGAGTGTGCATGCATGGGTTGGAAAGTGATGTAGATGGCATGGGTTTAATATCCCATATTGGAAAAAATGGAGGAGAAATATGTGTGTATATTAGGAACCGTATGATAAAGGATTACCCAACGGGTATACCCACCTTTTGATGGTGTCTGTGGTGGGCGTGGCTAGAGTTTTGTGTCCGTTCTTTCGTGTGCGCGCACGTATAATCGCATGCATAGCTGAGCCGGGCTCGGAGCGTTACAAAATGGTATCAGAGCCGACTTTCGACACCGATTGTGGGTCAGAGTGGGTTAGAGGTACGCCTGGCTAAGGAAAGTACGCTGATAGAGACCGAGAGTAGTACGCTAGTAGGGTACTCCACTCCACATCGACTAGAAAGGCGATCCTGTATTAGCTTGCGGGTCCCGGGCGCAGCGAGGACGCTAAGTTCTTAAGGAGGGCTATGTGTAACACCCCGTACTTAAGCGGTATATATATAATATTATATATATATATATATATATATATATATATATATATATATATATATATATATATATATATATAATGATATGAGATGGTTGTTGGTTGTTGGCCCATAGAAAGATCCTATAGGGCTTGGATCAATTAAATGGATAAGGTGGCCTATAGGATCGGACTATGGGGCTATGGCTATTTATTGTGCATGAGTATGCATGCATGGGCTGGAAAGTGACTTGGATGGCTTGGGTTTAATATCCCATATCGGAAAAAATTGAGGAGAAATGTGTGTGTATATTAGGAACCATATGATAAAGGATTACCTAACAGGTATACCCACCTTTTGATGGTGCCTGCGGTGGCGTCGCTGGAGTTTTGGGTCTGTTCTTTCGCGTGCGCGCACGTGTAGCCGCGTGCGCAGTTGAGCCGGGCTCGGGGCGTTACAGTGTGCTCTGTATTATTCCAATTTTTTTTTAAAAAGCTAAGTGTGGAGGGAATGAGTATTTAATAAACACAGCACCCTATACTACTGAGTATGGTATTAGCTCAGTGGTTGGGCATTGGTCTTGCGGTCTGCGGGTGTAACGCCCCGAACCCCAAATACAATTGAATTCGAGAGTTCTACAGGATCTTTCCACTTCATTTAGTACAATTTTACAAGGAAATTTAAACTTTTCACTTTACATCAGAATTTATATAAAACTTTACTCTTTACATTGCACAGCGAAAGTAAAATTTACAATAATTAAATAAATGTATAACAACATTGAATAATCTTTAAGCATTTGTTCCTCTTTAATCTTTATCATGTCACTTATCTGCATATAAAACTGTGGGTACGTCAGTTTATTCAACCGACGAACATTATACACGGCCATCCTCTCTATGCCGGAAATAGTATAACTCATTTTCCATATTTAACAAACACAAACTTGTCACATGTCAAACTAAAGGGACTACCCTATTGATGTCGTGTTGTGATTGTGCACTTAGTCCTTAATGCAGTTATTTACGTTACATGACACTAATGCGCACTTGTTCGGATTCTATGCATCCCATATTACATAGGTCCGAGGGCAAGCCCTTAATCGTTCTTCATCTTCGTAGGGTTCAATCCCTCGCCATGACTTAATCTACTACTGTAACTACGGTAAGTATCCTAGATGTTTTCTGACCTATGAACTCACGTCTAGGCGCCCTGGAGGGAATCCCATCGCACTGACACATGACTCATCATGCAGGCATCCTGTGGAAATTCAGCTCCTACCATAGACATGACACCACCCGTAGTCTTCAAACATCCCACGAGCGTCGCCACCGGGACGATACTCTGGAGCAGTATCCACGCCCTATCATGACTCATCATGGGACATCCTGGGATACGCTCTCGCTGCTAATCCAATGACCCTCATACTCAATGTTTTTCTCTTACTTTCATCACATCTTCACTATGTAACTAATCCTTAGTTCTAATGAAATAGAATCATGAACAAAATCAAAGCACTAGAGTTAGCCTCTCCACTAAACCGGACTTATTCATTCATTCAAACATGACCAACCTTGGTCTTTCATTTCAAATTTTATTTCATTTCTTTCCAAATGCCGGGGGAGACTTAGCTACTCTTTTGTTTCAATTCCAATTCACAATTTCTAAAGTTGAGCGTTTCCAACTCATAAGTTCACATGTTGGGTAATCATACTCAAAAGTATTTCTCTTTTCCAATCATGATTTCTAAATTGTTCAATAGTCCATAATTATACATTAAATTCAACTATTCATCATGTAACTCATAGAATATTATTTCCACATTAAAACCCACATAACTAATTATTCAATCAAAGATGGACATTTACACTTCATAATTTGTCGCACTATTCTCCATTGAGAATAATTCACATCACTTCACATAATTTCTTCTTATTCGTCTTTCTTTTCTAATATTCCATTTTAGGTGTTTTTGCAAAGTACAACTTTTATGAAAATGCAAGTATAGAACTTATAGTTCTAAATCATACTTTTATTCTCTAACATACTCCACTTCATGCAAATAATTCTCAAACTATTTTTCACAAGTCCCACATAATTTTAGGATAATTATAATATTTTTTTCCATATTTTTTCAATCATCAAAACCCAAAAAAAATATTTTTTTCCCCCAATTTAAATACTGGCCGAATCCAGTATTCGAACCCGCAACCACAGGGAAAACCGCCCAAGGCACAGACCACTAGGCCGAACGCTGCACGCATTGGAAAGAGTGGCTGAGAGCATCTAATGCACTCGGCCGCTGTTCTATATTTTTTTGAAAAATAGGAAACAAAAGTATGGTGCCACAGGGATTCGAACCAGCAACCTGGGACTCCGAAAACCCACTGTAGCAAACAGAGCCGTCCCAACCACTTGAGTTATGTGCTCGGGTTGTCAATGGTACAACTCTAAGTTCACTTAAATCAATTCTCTCTGTTATTAAAACATTTCGATGTTCAACTAGTCCTCATTTCACTTTGCTTTTATAAAATTTTACTGTAAATTTTCAGATTGACTAACATCATCATAAATTATATTCCAGTATATAGAAAATAATTTTTTCAACAATTAAAATATATTTTTCATACAATTAATTCGAATTCTAAATTATCACTACCACATTTTCTTTTTTTTTTTTTGACATTTCTTATCAATTAATATCACTAATCTCTTTATTAGCAAACTTCATATTAATTTCCTATTTTTAATCATTTACCAAACATACAAATTCATATAGTAATTCATTCATTTCAATACAACACAAAGATTCATTTAAACACATAAAGTAGCATTGTTAATCTACTAACTTTTGTGTCTATAATTCATGGTGTAGATAATAAAACTTTCTTCAACAATCCATGGCGAATAATCAATTCACACAAAATTTAGCCTTTACTAATAGAACCACATACAATTTCACATCCATATTTCAATCAATCCATAGATCATTTTTCCAATTAAATGCGTACTCTTATTAATATTTTTCATGCTTCATTCTTTCCATTCAAATCTAGCATGCATTCCTAATTAGAAATATAGAAAATTTACCCACCTTATTGAAGAAAAGTACAATTTAGCAACCTCCTAACGAATGTCCTTGCAAACGAACGATCCTCCTCCTAGAAGCGCGCACTCGAGCCTCCAAGCACACCAAAACCGAGAGCTCTCCTCTTTGATGCCGGCCTCCTTTGATTGATGCAAGCACAATTTTCCCACACACTCTCAATCTTTTACTCACTGACTAACTGCTAGATAATTGTATTTTGAACTATAGGTTGGAGGAAATAATTAGCACAAGAATACTAGCCAAAGGGGTGGGGGGGTATTTATACTAAAAAATAGGAGAATGGATGGCTAAGATTGAAGTAGGAGTTAGGAACAAATGACTAAGATTCAAGGAGGAGTTACACTAACCACCCATGATCAAGTAACCACCACCACCATGACTCCACTCAAAATTTGATTTTCCCTCCTAAATCACAACCGGCCTCACAAGTGTGCATGTGCACGTGTACGTGTAGTGCACGTGCATGCAACTTGGTCTCCATTTAAAAATTGTACATTATATTTTACATAAAAATAGCCTTTAAAATGTATTCTACATTACAAGTTGTATTTTAAAAAAAAATAGCTCATGGGCTTTAGTTTTTGGGCCAAAATAATAATTATAAAAAATAATAAATTGAATTAAATTTGGGCTTTAAGAAGAAAAGGCTTTTTGTCTAATTGAAAGAAGACTTTATATAAAAATAATTAAAAGAAAAAATTTAAATATCTATACTCATCATAATGAAAATAATCACCAAAAATATTGCACGTGCACACTACGTGCAAAATAAATAATTTTCATTAAATGAAAATCGGGGCATTACAATACTCCCTCCTTAGAATAGTTCCGTCCCCGGAACTACAGTCAAGAGCGAGAAAAATAAACACTCACAATAAGAACAAAAAGAGAATACAAAGATACAAATCAAACAAAAAGCTCAGGATAATCCTTCAACATCCTCTCCTCAGACTCCCAAGTAGCCTCTTCAACCAAATGATTTCTCCAGACCACCTTGACCATCGGTATCGTCTTATTTCTCAAGACTTTCTCTCGACGATCAACAATCTCGACAGGAGACTCGATGTAATTCAGATCCAACTACAAACCTTCTGGCACTTCAGGCAAATGATGACTCGGATCTGGAATATAACCTCTCAGCATAGACACATGGAAGACATTGTGCACCTGAGATAACTCTTTCGGTAATTCAAGCCGGTAAGCAGTTTTACCGATCCTTTTCAATATCTTGTACGGACCTATAAACCTCGGGGCTAACTTCCTGCCTTTGTCAAATTGAACCACACCTTTACTGGGTGATACTTTCAGAAAGACGAAGTCACCGACCTCAAATTCAAGGTCCCTTCTCCGGTTGTCTGCATAGCTTTTCAGCCTGCTCTGAGCTTCTACCAACCTTTTCTGATCAGATCAATCTTCTCAGAAGTTTGCTGCACAAGCTCAGGACCAAACAACTGATGCTCCCCAACTTCAAACCAACAAACAGGTGTTCTGCACTTCCTGCCATACAAAGCTTCGTACGCGCCATCCCGATGCTAGCCTGAAAACTATTGTTGTAGGCAAACTCTACTAAAGGTAATTGCCTTTCCCAACTGCCTCCAAAGTCTAGTATACAACACCGAAGCATATCCTCAATAATACGGTTGACTCTCTCGGTCTGCCCATCGGTTTGCTGATGAAAAGTAGTGCTGAAATTTGTCTTGGTACCCAAAGCTGTCTGAAGACTCCTCCAGAAATGCGAAGTAAATCGCGCATCTCGATCAGACACAATAGTTGACGGAACACCATGAAGCCGGACGATCTCGCCAACATACAACTCAGCTAACTTGTCCATCGAAGTAGTGAGTTTCATCGCCAAAAAGTGAGCAGACTTTGTTAGTCGATCGACTATAACCCAAATCGCATCATTACCTTTAGAACTCTTAGGCAATCCCATAATGAAATCCATACCGATGTTATCCCACTTCCATTCCGGAATAGGTAACGGCTGTAATAGACATCCGGGTCTCTGATTTTCGGCTTTGACTTGTTGGCAAACCTCACACTTCGCCATAAATTTAGCCACATCCCGCTTCAAACCTGACCACCAGAAATGCTGTTTGATATCTTTGTACATCTTAGTACTTCCAGGATGTACCGACAAAAGAGTAGCATGTGCCTCCTGAAGAATACTCTCTTTCAGGTCTGCCTGATTTGGAACGCACAGCCTCTCTCCAAACCACTGCACTCCATCCCTGATTTGAAATCCTGGCAACCTGCCAGCACCAACCTGCTCCTTCATTTCCAAGATATCAGCATCAACCTCCTGACTTGCAATGATCCTTGCATTCAAAGTAGGATGAAGCCTCAACTGAGCTAAAGATGCTCCCAATCCTTGCAAGACAACTTCAATAACTGCTCGGTCCAATTATTCAATCAGATGCTTCTGAGTTGTAATCAAACTGGATAAACTGCTCTTGCGACTAAGTGCATCCGCAACAACGTTAGCTTTCCCAGGATGATATTTGATCTCAGGTCGCATGTCCTCAAGCACTTCCAACCATCTCTGCTGCCTCAAATTCAGATCCTTCTGCTGATATATGTACTTCAAACTCTTGTGATCAGTGTACATGTTCAATTTCTCACCATACACGTAGTGCCTCCATTGCTTCAGGGCAAAGATAATCGCAGCCAACTCCAGATCATGAGTCGGGTAATTCTTCTCATGCGGTCGTAGTTGCCTAGACCCATAAGCAATTACTCTTCCTTCTTGCATTAAGACACAACCAAGCCCCCGATGTGAAGCATCGTTATAGACATCATACTCAACACCTGCTTTAGGCAAAGCCAAAATAGGTGCAGTAGTCAGTTTCTCTTTCAGCTCCTGAAAGCTCGCCTCACATTGCTCAGTCCACTTGAAGTTCATATTCTTCTTGGTTAGACCAGTAAGCAGTACAGCTATCTGAGCATAACCTTGAATGAATCTCTTGTAGTATCCAGTCATTCTAAGAAAACTTCAGACTTCCTTCACTGTAGTAGGCCTAGCCCAATCTCTCACTGCCTCTATCTTCTGAGGATCAGTTGCCACTCCCTCCTTAGAAAGGATGTGACCTAGGAATGCCACTTCAGATTTCCAGAAATCACACTTGGATAGCTTGGCATACAACTCCTGCTCTTCCAGCTTCTTCAAAACTGCTGCCAGATGCTCGGTGTGCTCCTCTTCTGACTTGGAGTACACGAGGATATCATCGATAAACACCACGACGAAAGAATCAATGAACGGCCTCAGAACTCTATTCATCAAATCTATGAAGATTGTGGGTGCATTCGTCACTCCAAATCGCATAACTAAGAATTCGTAATGCCCATGTCGAGTTCTAAATGCATTTTTGTGCACATCTTCAGCTTTCACTCGAACTTGGTGATACCCTGATCGAAGATCTATTTTGGAGAAAATAGCTGCTCCTTGTAGACGATCGAACAAGTCATCAATTCGGGGAATAGGATACTTATTCTGAACAGTGACTTTATTCAGCTCTCGGTAATCGATACACATTCTCATCGATCCATCCTTCTTCTTTACCAAAAGCACTGGTGCTCCCCAAGGTGACGCACTAGGTTGAATAAAGCCTTTCTCCAACAGTTCCTCAATCTGCCGTTTCACCTCATCCTGTTCCACTGGAGCCATCCTATATGGTGCCTTAGAAATGGGTGCACTTCCCGGTTGAACAGAGATGCTGAACTCTACATCACGATGTGGGGGTAACCCAGGAAAATCATCCAAGAACACAGTCGGATAGTCCCGAACCACAGGAATCCCTTGCATTTCCACAGGAGTCTCTTCCTTGCGAATAGCTCACACCAACCTAGAACACTTCTTCTTCCCTTGGAAAGTGACTTCAGGTCCGCCTGGAGCCTTCACTGTTACCGTCTTGGTCTTGCACTCGATGCTTGCACTGTACACCGATATCCAATCAATGCCAATGATAACATCGACTCGCAAGATAGTCAGCTTGATCAGATCAATCTCGAAGATTCGATCTCCAATCGCAATCTCACAATCAGCATAATACCGATCAGTGGTTAAAGTTTCTCCTGATGGAGTAGCTACTGCTAAGATCTTGCCTGGAAAAATCTTCGGTTCAACTCCCAACACTTTAGCAAATTTAGGAGACACAAAAGCATGAGAGGATCCAGTATCGAAAAACACAACAGCTTTCATTCCATATTCTGATGTAAAAGATTCATTAAATTCGAAGTATCAACTTGCATTTCATTGAATTCCAAACTTTATACATTCGAATTGAAAAACATTTATTGACATCAGAATGAAAATAGTAGAAGCTACAAAGTCTAACTCCTACGGTTCCTCTTCGCTTATCGAAGTTCTCCCCGTAGTTCATTAACTTCATCCTTCAGCACATCTATCAAATTCTTCCTCTTCTCGAGTTCCCATACATGATGACTGAGAACAGAAAAGTCGTCCTTTTGCTTTGCCAGCTGAGCCTCCAATAATCCGACTCTCTCTCGTAGTGTTTCTACCTGCCTCTAAAGAGAAGTCACAAGACTATTTGGAACTAGTTCTTCTTCTTCATCAGAAGAGTCATCAGATGAATCCGGAGGTAGGGTGATCTCTCGGGATTCAGTCCATTCTTCTCCGTCAGAATCTGCTTGCCCTGGGTAGTACTCTTCCTCAAAATCAACTTGTCTAGGATGGTATTCTTCCTCGATGATATGCCAGTCGTCGTCTCCAGCAGGGTCGAAGTGATCAGCCATCTTAGAAATAGAGAAAGAAGCATAAGTCATAGAGCAACACAAATATAAGACACTTACATTTAAATCTCTAGACTCAAACACACACTCTAATGTCCACTTCTAGGGTGTCGTTCCTTATAAATTTATACAAGTGTGAAGCGTGGCATTGATACCACTCTGTAACGCCCCGAATCCCAAATACAACTGAATTCGAGAGTTCTACAGGATCTTTCCACTTCATTTAGTACAATTTTACAAGAAAATTTAAACTTTTCACTTTACATAAGAGTTTATATAAAACTTTACTCTTTCATAGCACAGCAGAAGTAAAATTTACAACAATTAAATAAATGTAAAACAACATTGTATAATCTTTAAGCATCTGTTCCTCTTTAATCTTTATCATGTCACTTACCTGCATATAAAACTGTGGGTACATTAGTTTATTCAACCGACAAACATTATACACAGCCATCCTCTCTATGCCGGAAATAGTATAACTCATTTTCTATATTTAACAAACACAAACTTGTCACATGTCAAACGAAAGGGACTACCCTATTGATGTCGTGTTGTGATCGTGTACTTAGTCCTTAATGCAGTTATTTACGTTACATGACACTAATGCGCACTTGTTCGGATTCTATGCATCCCATACTACATAGGTCCGAGGGCAAGCCCTTAATCATTCTTCATCTTCGTAGGGTTCTATCCCTCGCCATGACTTAATCTACTACTGTAATTACGGTAAGTATCCTAAATTTTTTCTGACCTACGAACTCACGTCTAGGCGCCCTGGAGGGAATCCCATCGCTCTGACACATGACTCATCATGCAGGCATCCTTTGGAAATTCAGCTCCTACCATTGACCTGACACCACCCGTTGTCTTCAAACATCCCACGAGCGTCGTCAACGGGACGGTACTCTGGAGCAGTATCCACGCCTTATCATGACTCATCATGGGACATCCTGGGATATGCTCTCGCCGCTAATCCAATGGCCCTCATACTCAATGTTTTTCTCTTACTTTCATCACATCTTCACTATGTAACTAATCCTTAGTTCTAATGAAATAGAATCATGAACAAAATCAAAGCACTAGAGTTAGCCTCTCCACTAAACCGGACTTATTCATTCATTCAAACATGACCAACCTTGGTCTTTCATTTTAAATTTTATTTCATTTCTTTCCAAATGTCGGGGGAGAATTAGCTACTCTTTGTTTCAATTCCAATTCACAATTTCTAAAGTTGAGCATTTCCAACTCATAAGTTCACATGTTGAGTTATCATACTCAAAAGTATTTCTCTTTTCCAATCATGATTTCTAAATTGTTCAATAGTCCATAATTATACATTAAATTCAACTATTCATCATGTAACTCATAGAATATTATTTCCACATTAAAACCCACATCACTAAATATTCAATCAAAGATGGACATTTACACTTCATAATTTGTCGCACTATTCTCCATTGAGAATAATTCACATCACTTCACATAATTTCTTCTTATTCGTCTTTCTTTTCTAATATTCCATTTTAGGTGTTTTTGCAAAGTACAACTTTTATGAAAATGCAAGTATAGAACTTATAGTTCTAAATTATACTTTTATTCTCTAACATACTCCACTTCATGCAAATAATTCTCAAACTATTTTTCACAAGTCCCACATAATTTTAGGATAATTATCATATTTTTTTCCATATTTTTTTCAATCATCAAAACCCAAAAAAAATATTTTTTCCCCAATTTAAATACTGGCCGAACCTAGTATTCGAACCCACGACCACAGGGAAAACCGCCCAAGGCACAGACCACTAGGCCGAACACTGCACGCGTTGGTAAGAGTGGCTGAGAGCATCTAATGCTCTCAGCCGCTGTTCGATATTTTTTTGAAAAATAGGAAACATAAGTATGTGGCCACAGGGATTCGAACCAGCAACCTGGGACTCCAAAAACCCACTGTAGCAAACAGAGCTATCCCAACCACTTGAGCTATGCGCTCGGGTTGTCAATGGTACAACTCTAAGTTCACTTAAATCAATTCTCTCTGTTATTAAAACATTTCGATGTTTAACTAGTCCTCATTTCACTTTGCTTTTATAAAATTTTACTGTAAATTTCCAGATTGACTAACATCATCATAAATTATATTCCAGTATATAGAAAATAATTTTTTCAACAACTAAAACATATTTTTCATACAATTAATTAGAATTCTAAATTATCACTACCACATTTTTTTTTTTGACATTTCTTAACAATTAATATCACTAATCTCTTTATTAGAGAACTTCATATTAATTTCCTATTTTTAATCATTTACCAAACATACAAATTCATATCTTAATTCATTCATTTCAATACAACACAAAGATTCATTTAAACACATATAGTTGCATTGTTAATCTACTAACTTTTGTGTCTATAATTCATGGTGTAGATAATAAAACTTTCTTCAACAATCCATGGCTATAATCAATTCACACAAAATTTAGCCTTTACTAATAGAACCAGATACAATTTCACATCCACATTTCAATCAATCCATAGGTCATTTTTCCAATTAAATGCGTACTCTTATTAATATTTTTCATGCTTCATTCTTTCCATTCAAATCTAGCATGCATTCCTAATTAGAAATATAGAAAATTTACCCACCTTATTGAAGAAAAGTACAATTTAGCAACCTCCTAACGAATATCCTTGCAAACGAACGATACTCCTCCTAGAAGCGCGCACTCGAGCCTCCAAGCACACCAAAACCGAGAGCTATCCTCTTTGATGCTGGCCTCCTTTGATTGATGCAAGCACAATTTTCCCACACACTCTCAATCTTTTACTCACTTACTAACTACTAGATAATTGTATTTTGAACTATAGGTTGGAGGAAACAATTAGCACAAGAATACTAGCCAAAGCTGGGGGGGGGGGGGTATTTATACTAAAAAAATAGGAGAATGGATGGCTAAGATTGAAGTAGGAGTTAGGAACAAATGGCTAAGATTTAAGGAGGAGTTACACTAACCACCCATGATCAAGTAACCACCACCACCATGACTCCACTCAAAATTTGATTTTCCCTCCTAAATCACAACCGGCCTCACAAGTGTGCTTGTGCACGTGTACGTGTAGTGCACGTGCATGCAACTTGGTCTCCATTTAAAAATTGTACATTATATTTTACATAGCCTTTAAAATTTATTCTACATTACAAGTTGTATTTAAAAAAAATAGCTCATGGGCTTTAGTTTTTGGTCCAAAATAATAATTATAAAAAATAATAAATTGAATTAAATTTGGGCTTTAAGAAGAAAAAGGCTTTTTGTCTAATTGAAAAAAGGCTTTATATAAAAATAATTAAAAGCAAAAATTTAAATATCTGTACTCATCATAATGAAAATAATCACCAAAAATATTGCACGTGCACACTACGTGCAAAATAAATAATTTTCATTAAATGAAAATCGGGGCATTACAGCTGGTGCTGGTTTGAGCCAGGGCAGGGCCAATTTAGTTTTTAAAACTTATTTTTTGGGGTCTTTGAGTATTTTATTTTATGGGAAAATTTATGGAAAATTTGATAAACCTTATTAGAACAGTTGGGAGTTGTACTATACTATTCTAAAGATATTTTAGAATCTAAAGGTCATGCTTCGTTTACTTGTTGAGTTGGAGTTCGAATTGAAAATATAATGCTTGAAGATGATAAAAGTTGATTTTAAATGAAAGTAAAGTAAAGTTGGAATTAGAAATAAATAAATTTTGGAGAAGATTTCGAAGAAGTTTGAAATTTAAAACAAAGGAACTAGTTTTGTTTGAAACATAGATTAATGTCACGCCCCGCTTCCCAGAATATGGGAATCAAAGATGGACATTTACACTTCATAATTTGTCGCACTATTCTCCATTGAGAATAATTCACATCACTTCACATAATTTCTTCTTATTCGTCTTTCTTTTCTAATATTCCATTTTAGGTGTTTTTGCAAAGTACAACTTTTATGAAAATGCAAGTATAGAACTTATAGTTCTAAATCATACTTTTATTCTCTAACATACTCCACTTCATTCATATAATTCTCAAACTATTTTTCACAAATCCCACATAATTTTAGGATAATTATCATATTTTTTTCCATATTTTTTTCAATCATCAAAACCCAAAAAAAAATATTTTTTCCCCAATTTAAATACTGGCCGAACCTAGTATTCGAACCCACGACCACAGGGAAAACCGCCCAAGGCACAGACCACTAGGCCGAACGCTGCACGCGTTGGTAAGAGTGGCTGAGAGCATCTAATGCTCTCAGCCGCTGTTCAATATTTTTTTGAAAAATAGGAAACAAAAGTATGGTGCCACAGGGATTCGAACCAGCAACCTGGGACTCCGAAAACCCACTGTAGCAAACAGAGCTGTCCCAACCACTTGAGCTTTGCGCTCGGGTTGTCAATGGTACAACTCTAAGTTCACTTAAATCAATTCTCTCTGTTATTAAAACATTTCGATGTTCAACTAGTCCTCATTTCACTTTGCTTTTATAAAATTTTACTGTAAATTTCCAGATTGACTGACATCATCATAAATTATATTCAAGTATATAGAAAATAATTTTTTCAACAATTAAAACATATTTTTCAGACAATTAATTAGAATTCTAAATTATCACTACCACATTTTTTTTTGACATTTCTTAACAATTAATATCACTAATCTCTTTATTAGCAAACTTCATATTAATTTCCTATTTTTAATCATTTACCAAACATACAAATTCATATCTTAATTCATTCATTTCAACACAACACAAAAATTCATTTAAACACATATAGTAGCATTGTTAATCTACTAACTTTTGTGAATATAATTCATGGTGTAGATAATAAAACTTTCTTCAACAATCCATGGCTATAATCAATTCACACAAAATTTAGCCTTTACTAATAGAACCACATACAATTTCACATCCGCATTTCAATCAATCCATAGGTCATTTTTCCAATTAAATGCGTACTCTTATTAATATTTTTCATGCTTCATTCTTTCCATTCAAATCTAGCATGCATTCCTAATTAGAAATATAAAAAATTTACCCACCTTATTGAAGAAAAGTACAATTTAGCAACCTCCTAACGAATGTCCTTGCAAACGAACGATCCTCCTCCTAGAAGCGCGCACTCGAGCCTCCAAGCACACCAAAACCGAGAGCTCTCCTCTTTGATGCTGGCCTCCTTTGATTGATGCAAGCACAATTTTCCCACACACTCTCAATCTTTTACTCACTTACTAACTACTAGATAATTGTATTTTGAACTATAGGTTGGAGGAAACAATTAGCACAAGAATACTAGCCAAAGCTGGGGGGGGTGGTATTTATACTAAAAAAATAGGAGAATGGATGGCTAAGATTGAAGTAGGAGTTAGGAACAAATGGCTATGATTTAAGGAGGAGTTACACTAACCACCCATGATCAAGTAACCACCACCACCATGACTCCACTCAAAATTTGATTTTCCCTCCTAAATCACAACCGGCCTCACAAGTGTGCTTGTGCACGTGTACGTGTAGTGCACGTGCATGCAACTTGGTCTCCATTTAAAAATTGTACATTATATTTTACATAAAAATAGCCTTTAAAATGTATTCTACATTACAAGTTGTATTTTAAAAAAATAGCTCATGGGCTTTAGTTTTTGGGCCAAAATAATAATTATAAAAAATAATAAATTGAATTAAATTTGGGCTTTAAGAAGAAAATGCTTTTTGTCTAATTGAAAAAAGGCTTTTTATAAAAATAATTAAAAGAAAAAATTTAAATATCTGTACTCATCATAATGAAAATAATCATCAAAAATATTGCACGTGCACACTACGTGCAAAATAAATAATTCTCATTAAATGAAAATCGAGGCATTACAGCTGGTGCTGGTTCGAGCCAGGGCAGGGCCAATTTAGTTTTTAAAACTTATTTTTTGGGGTCTTTGAGTATTTTATTTTATGGGAAAATTTATGGAAAATTTGATAACCTTATTAGAACAGTTGGGAATTGTACTATACTATTCTAAAGATATTTTAGAATCTCAAGGTCATGCTTCGTTTACTTGTTGAGTTGGAGTTCGAATTGAAAATATAATGCTTGAAGATCATAAAAGTTGATTTTAAATGAAAGTAAAGTAAAGTTGGAATTAGAAATAAATAAATTTTGGAGAAGATTTCGAAGAAGTTCGAAATTTAAAACAAAGGAACTAGTTTTGTTTGAAACATAGATTAATGTCACACCCCGCTTCCCAGAATATGGGAATTGTAACCCCTATTTTTCCAAACCCGTATTTTCTGTGTATTTTATGTATTTAAAATTTATGTAAATTATTTTTCTAGTTTTCAAATTCTTTTGTTAAAATGTATTATTGGATCTCCTATTAAAATCTGTTTTCGATCAATAATTTTATTGTAACTATTTGCTATGAATTTTACATTTTAATACAAATCTTATTTTTGATACTGTTACTTTGATCTCTATTGTTATTACTACTACTTTTATTATTAGTACTATTATTATTTTTTTATTATTTTTTTTTCTTTCAGATTATTATTATCGTTCTCGGTATTATTATTATTATTATTAGTGTTATTTTTAATATTGTTAATTATTATTATTGTTATTGTTAATGTTTTATTATTATCATTAGTATTTCTATAAAATCCTAATTGTATATTTTTATTGGTGATTTTATTTTTCAAAATACTCTACCCAATTCCTTATTGAATCCACTACCCAATATCACCCCAAACCCATTAGCCCAACCCGTTTACTTAAACCTACCAGTTATACTACCTATACACCTAACCCTATTATTCAAAAACCCCCCAGCCGTCACCTATACCTCTTTAACCTTAAAATATTACCCAACCTATATATATAACCCATGTTTACCCTGTTCACCCTAGTCGTCCTTTCTTCTTCCACCTCATCCTCCTGTTCTCTCCCTCTCCCCTCCAGCCTAAACCCATACCTTCCCGCCCTCTCATCTTTCTCCCGATCCACTTTTGGCTTCTCCCTATCAGCCTCCTTGCGGCGCGCACCCACCGCAGCAGTCGCGCCGTCGCTAGTTGCGACGCTTAACGAAGAGACCAGAGCACCGTCCTATAACTCTGCCCTGATTCCCGACCTCCTCCCTGTCTCGATGCGTGACCCCATCTCGGCCACTCCCCTGTGTGCTCTCCCGCAACCCCACAGTCGAGCGCACTTCTTTGTCGTCTCCCTCTCTCCTTCCTCCTCTGTCGTGTGGCCAACAACAGCAGCAGCACAACACTGCCCTCCAGCTAGCAAAGACAGCTGCCATGTTGTGTTCCCCACGTCGACAGTCGGCCACCGTCAGCCTCGCCCCGCTCCTCCCGAGCCCTGTCGCCTGAAGCGCCAGCGAGCACCCACTGCAAGCCAGAGTGCAGCTTGTGCCATTGATCGGTTGATTTGATCAAGTGTTGATCATTTGATTGTCGGCCGTCTGTTTGATTGTGATCTTGATCTTGATTGATTGATTCCTGGCCATCGATCACTATGATCCTGATCCCTTGATCTCGACCGTCAGATCTTCATCATCATCATCTCATCTTGATCGTCTTGGTCATCATCATCATCAAGTGATCCTGGATCGTCTGATCTCCTCTTGATCATCACGATCATGATGATCATCAATTTCCTTTGATCGCTGCCGTCCGATCGATCGATCTTGATCTTCATCATTATCTTCATCATCAGGGAGATCTGGCCATCTGATCTTGTTGATCTTGATTTTAATCTTGATCTTTGATCTCAGCCGTCCGATTTTGTTCGTGATCTCGATCGTCTTCATCTTGTTCGCGATCGGTTGTTCGTGATCATCTCGTTCGTTGGTTTGGTTCGTGGATTTGTGTTCGTTCATTGTGTTCATTCTGGGAATCCGTTCTGCTATTCTTGCTCTTGTTTCGCCATTTCTGTCGTCAGTTATAAGGTAAGTAACTTGTATTCTTTTCGTTGTGTAATATAGTACTAAATACCGCCTGTAATGTAGTTGTGTTCTAGAGATAATTTGTGTGAAAAATTCCTTGTTGATATTGTCTCAGTGATCATTTGACCAATAGTTGCCTTACAACATACATGACATGATATAACCTAGGATTGTCCATATCTTGTTGCATATATGCGTGCTGTTCATGTATTATCTTGTGCTCGTTCATGTTATTCGTGGTAGACTTGTTGTGACTTGTGAAATACCCTATACCATGTTGCTTGGGTATCTAGTATACTATATTTCATGTTTGGTTGTGTTTTGGATGAGTCTTATGCGAACTAGTGGATTTTGTGCATATGCGATATTTTCAGTTTTGCTGGCTTTTCAGTTTTGATCAGTATTTTAGACCCTATTAAGGTCAGTATTTGAAAATATTTTGAGAACATGATTTGTAGAGAATTCTGTCTATTTTGCCATCCCTCTTGAACGATCTCAGTTTCGTTTTACAGTTTGTAAGTTATGCCTATTTTACTACTGAGGTGTATAAAGATTTCCAAACTGCATTTTCTATGAATTCTGAAGAGTAATCTTTTTATTATGTTGTTAAAATTATTATTTTGATCTGAAACTTTGCTCAGTACTTGTAGACTTGATTGGGGTTTACCCAGAATTTTGATGAATTTATTTGAGGATTTTTACAAACAATTTCATTATTGCAAATAAAGATTTTACAAGCAGAATTTTACTACTATTCAGTAAAGAACCTGATTTTCGACCCGATTGTACTTGATGTCTCTAAAATATTTGTGAAAATAAAATTTAGCCTACTGTATCTATTTTATTACCCTTTTTGCAGATTTGGATTTGGATTTATGATTTGTGAGTTATTGCTGCTTTCGTACTACAGTGTTTGTGATTTCAGATTTACAAAATTGTCATGCCTTGTTGTTTTCTAATTTTATTTGACTACTCTACTTATGTTGGAAAATTATGAAACTTGATTTTATGTTACTATACATATAGGGGAATACCCCTAATTGTTTATGGATTTAATTTGCGAGTTTTCATGCTGTTTTCCTGTTCTTGAATACAATATTCTCATTTCTGGCTGAACGTGTTTTCTGGTTTCAATTCAGTTTTGAGTTATATTTTTGTGAAATACCATATGACTTATATATATTTTCTGGATTAGGACGAGTGTCTATTTTTCAGATCTTCTGACGGATCCAGATTTGCATTCCTATGGTAGCGAGAATCTCAGTTTTGGTGCAGCAATGTCTTGCTGTCCAGAATTGGCATTTTGCTATGTTTAAATTTTTGCATATTGTTTCTTGCATTTTGTGATTTAAAACATGTTCTTTGCATCACATGAGCTCTTGATACATCCTTGTCCTGTCCCGATTTTGTTCTCGTTATCTTGTGATCATGTGTATTTTGTAATAAAAAGTAACAAGCTGGGGTTACTGGAAATATCTAGTAGTGGACAATATAGAAAAGTGTACTCGAAAGAGGGACCGTGTTTCCCAGATTTGGAATTTAGTATATGACTTGGATTATTTAGAATTTGGTATATGATTTGGTTAATTTAGAATTTGGTATATGATTTGGTTAATTTGAAATTTGGTATATGATTTGGATTACTTGTCCCTGAGTGCACGACCCTATAGAATCCCCTACAAAATCTAAACATAATTTTTTGAATGTAGAAAACCATGTAGTAAAAAGATGGATGCTTGAAGTGATACCTAGATAGTAATAATAAAAGGCTTGCCCATGACACTTGAACATGATACGTGATTAATTGATACTTGATATTTGATACATGATACCTGATACTTGTTCACTTGATACTTGATACTTGCTACTTGATACTTAATACTCGACACTTGTTATTCGTTACATGTTTACATGATACTTGATACATACAATTTGTACTTGTTCATCTTGCCATGTTAGTGGTTATATTTGGTTATCATGCCTATTCCATGCTATTTGTTTACCTTTCCCACGTACGTGTATCCAGCACTACAAGCAGCTCGTAACTTGCATTGACAGGAGTTTGTTTTCTTTTTCTTCTTCCTGCAATTTATCAAATTGCAGATTTTGGAGATCAGGTACCAGATGGTGTATGTGAGTTGAGATACAAGTTGTTGGAGTTTTGTATTTTTATTTCCTGCTTTAATTACTATTTCTTGTTGCTATTTGAATAATGTACTTGATTACTTGGATTATTTGTATTTGGGCAATGTGACCTAGGATATTGACTTATTCAGATTTGGATTATTTGAGATTAATATATTTTGGTTTCAAGTATTCTTGTTGGTATTTTGATTCATATATGCATACTTGGTTGACTTTTCTTGCTTTCGACTCTGATTATTCTTGTGATATGTTGTAAAGATTCCTGACAGCTTATGGATGATGAAAATCATTCGCTGGGATTAGTCACGTATCTGTATTCCGTATTCTCTTTGGGGAATCAGGGCATGACAGGAACACAGGTATGTAACTGAGGCCCATCGAATGATATAAGTATGCCAACTCATATCATCCATAAGCTATACAATACCAGGTAACTCAACAGTACAATAGTAATCACATAAATAGGAATATAATGCGATAACCAGTATCTGAAATACAAGGACTTACCAAATAGCCAGAGAATATGCAGTGCATTCGATTGCCCCAGTATCCGAAATACGAGGCTACACGTGCACACAATACGCAAACAAATAAAATCCTAACAACTTTCCACCACAGGTGTGCCTCACAAAAGGTGTCCAGACCATTTGTAACTCCCCAAATTCAAAAATAAAACTGAATTCGAAGTTCCACAGGATCTTTACACATCTTTCGTACAATTTTATAAGGAAATTAAAAACATTTCTTACTTCAGAGTTACATTACACATTTACATTCATACAGCGGAAGCAATTTACAGTAATTACATGGAACAATTACACAACATTTAAATCAATCTTTGAGCAGCATGTATACTTCAATTTGTCAACCTCTTTTTCCTGCATATGAAACTGTGGGCGTGTCAGTTCATTCACTGACAAAATATTATACACGGCCATCCTTTCTATGTCGGAAACAGTATAACGATTTTTCATACTTAAACAACCACAAACTTGATCATAAGACAAACTACAAGGGACTATCCTATTGATGTTTGTTGTGATGTGCACTTAGTCCTTAATACAGTCGTTTACATTATATGACACTAATGCGCACTTGTTTAGAGTCTATACAGTCCATACTACATAGGTCCGAGGGCAAGCCCTTAATCATTCTTCATCTTGTAGGGTTCAATCCCTCGCCATGACTTAATCTACTACTGTAACTACGGTAAGAATGTTAGGCATTCTATGAACTACGAACTCACGTCTAGGCGCCCTGGAGAGAATCCCAACGTACTGACACATGACTCATCATGCAGGCATCCTGTGTTATTCACCTCCTACCATAAACGTGACACCACTCGCAGTCATTCGATTGCCCCATAAGCGTCGCCACCGGGACGGTACTCTGGAGAAGTACCCACGTCCTAATCATGACGCATCATGGGACATCTTGTGGATACTCTCACGCTACTAATCCAATGGCCCTCATACTCATGTTTGTCTCTTATGTTCATCACATCTTCACTATGTATCTCATCCTTATGTATAATCTGAGGTTACTATTCTAGAATCTAGCATTACTCCTGCATCGATCTTTTCAACAACATTCATTATCAACGACCCAAACTTGGTCAACAAAATTTCATAAATTCTCTTTTTAAGTACTTTTCATGCTTGCCGATGGTCAGTCTTAGCCACGTTCTAGTATAAGTCCTCTTTTCACATTCATTGAAACATATCCACAAAATTTCACATTTCATCACATTCTCTTTTCAACACATTTCTAATGTCAATTTGCATATTCAAAAAAAATTCTTATTTGATTCTACTAAACAAATGTCTCAATTCATCTCTTTGCAATCATTTCCATACTCAAGATTTTCACTTTCTTTATTTTAGAAACTCAAAAGATCAAAACTAAAGTGAACTCTTCACTCTTAAAAAAAATTGTATTTCTCTTTTTAAGGGTCCATAATTCCAAAATATTTTTTTTTTGAAGTTTATAACTCAAGGATTTTCTAATATTTTCTCCCTATTTCTTTATATATATATATATATATATATATATATATTTTGTAGGATTCACAATAGTCAAAGTAAAAAAAAAAGAAAATATTTTTTCCCAAAAAAAAATTTGGCCACAGCCAGATTCAAACCGAGACCCAAAGGGCCCACGCGCTAGCCAAAAGGGACAAGGCGCCCAACTGTCACAAAGGGGGATTGGGAGAGTTTTGAGTTTTATTATCGGTGTATGCGGAAAAAATCAAATTTTGGAATAAAAAGCCCCTTGCCAAGACTCGAACCCACACACACACAGTGCTACAGTAACGCAACTAAAGCCGCCCTATAACCAATATGCCCATAGGAATTAACTGATATAGGCTTGGTTAAAATTAGGTTTTAGTTGAGTCTCTGTTTATTGAAATATTCTATTTTTCAAACGATCGTAACTTAGTTTCTTCTTTACAAAAATTTCTAAAAATTTTCAGAATACTAGATTTACATATATTCAACAAATAAGTGTTTTTAAAATAATTTTTTGGACATTAAAACAAGTATTATCACTCTAATTTATGTTCTATGTTTACAATATTGCAAAGAGATCACTTTAACAAATTTGCTACTCAATTTCTTGCATTAGGATTTTGTTAAAAGCGTAAATTCCTGTTTTCCCTCTTTATTCATAATTCTTATAATCCAAGTTGTATTTTTAAGCAAAATAATACCATGGTTCCATAAGCGCAAAAATTAATAATGCATTTGCTAATCAACACATGAACCTTTTCTACAATTACATGGTTCTAATTTTACAAATTCATGGCAATAAGTGAATTTTAATTACACTAAACATGAATTATAACCAATAGCACACAATTAATCAAGTATTTACTCATTCGTTTAGCAAGTCCTTTTTAGAGTCTACAAGTGATATTTACTCATGCATAAATATCACAAATCCCTAGCATGATATCTAATATTAGAAGTATAGAAAACCATCCACCTATTTGAAGAAAATACTACAAAGCTCCTACGATCTCCTTGAACGCGATTGCTCCTTTCTCCTCCTAGAATGAGCCACCACAATGATCCTTCTCCATGCACTTGGTGAAACCGAGCCCTCTCTTTGCCGTGAGTTGAAGTAGCCAATCTCCAAGGTAGGGAACACACACACACACACTAATGCACTCAATCTTTTACTCTCCTATAGTTTCTTTCTTTCAATTATTTTTCTTAGTGTTGTATGCATGAAGGTAGGGGGTATTTATACTAATTTTAGGATAGATTGGAGGGCTAGGATTACACTAAATGGTTGTAGATGAATGGCTAGGATAAGATGGGAAGTTGTAGCAACCACCCATGACATAAAAACCACCTCTCCACTAGTCCACACCCCCACTCTCTCTCTCCTACTATCCAGCCAAGGATAGTGTGCAAAGCACACATACGTGCAAGCACGTGCCCCACTAGTGTCCCCCTAATTAAAGTTGTACACTACAAAAGTAACTAATTGTCTAAAAATGTGTCTACATGACAAGTTAATTAAAAACGTGTTTAAAAAATAGTGGGCTTTTAGAAAAGAATTACTTAATTTATTAAGTTGGGCTTAGTTTAAAAAAAAATAAATTTAGGCTCCTTAAAAGAAAAATGGGCTTAAAGAATAAAAGAAGAAAAGAAAGAAAATAATTATTTGTTCATGTTATAGAAATCATTTCATAAGAGAATATTTAAACAAAATTTTGTACGTGCACAACACGTAAAATCTTCAATTTCACATTCATAAAATTCAGGGTATTACACCGTTAGGTGCCTCCTGACCATAGGCCTCTCTATATAACCTCTCACTCTCACTCCTTCCCAACGATGTGGGACTAACTCACCCACCTAGCTACGTCAGCACCCAAAGCACAACTCACTTCTTCTTCTTTCATACATTTTTTGTCTCTTTCCTCATTTAATGGCCTAAGCCCCATAGCTCTCTTCTATGGGCTTCCTCCATTAATCCATTTAATTCCAAGCCCATAGAAACCTCCTATAGTACGGGGTGTTACATGTAGTTATTAGGATTGAGTGGGTTATATATATATATATATATATATATATATATATATATATAGAGAGAGAGAGAGAGAGAGAGAGAGAGAGAAATCTTCGGTTGCACACTACTTTGGTGAGCACTCCGTGAGCACTCACGAACTAGAGACCCTATGAAAAATCCGAACCGCTCATATCGTTCTATATGCCTTAGATAGCCTAACAATAAAAAATCAAGTAATTTGAAGTTCATTTGCCCATGATTTACATCATCACAAAATTGTATGGCTAAAAATTCTAACAGCTTGATGGATGGGCAAATGAACTTCAAATTATTTCATTTTTTATTGTTAGGCTATCTAAGGCATATAGAACAATATGAGCAGTTCGGATTTTTCATAGGGTCTCTAGTTCGTGAGTGCTCACGGAGTGCTCACCAAAAGTAGTGTGCAACCGAAGGGGACTATATATATATATATATATATATATATATATATATATATATATATATATATATTCTCATATAATATTATATACTAGATTTGCCCGTGGGCACGTGCCTACAGCACGTCTTCGGAACGATACAACACACGAAAAATTCTGTAAACAGTAAAACAACAATTATGTAGTTCAAGTTTGAATAGTATGATTATAATTAGTTGTAAATAAAAGTTCGTGTTTCTATTAGTATATGTCGAAAAATAATTATAAATGAGGGTGCAAAATTCAGCTTCTTAGAACTTTAAGTATGGTAAAATGATGAAATTTAACTGTTGAAGAGATATTTGTTATTTTCAATATAACATGTGTAATAAAAAAAGCATAAAAATTCTGAAAATTTTACAAACCTAAAATCTTAAAATCTAAATTTCTAAGTATTTAAAGAAAGAATGAGAGAGAGAGGGAGAGAGAGGGAGAGAGAAATATGAAAAAGTGAAGAGAGAGGAGAGAGATAGTAATAAAGTAATGAGTTTTTTAGTTTGGGGGGGGGGGGGATTTAATTTTGGGGTTTGAAATTTTGGGCGGGAAAATATGTTATATGAGAATCAATCTAGGCCATTGATTTTAGGGGAGATTGAATGAGAGCCACTTGATAGCTTTCTTTGTAATTTATTATATAGATACACAATCTTAAGTATGGGGTGTTACATGTAGTTATTAGGATTGATTGGGTGGTTATTATTAATCATGGGTAGTTTAAAGCCTTTCCCATCATGTCCTTTATAACATTCAATCGGCCAAGTTAAATGCAGGAGCGTCCTTTCATTTTTTTTGTGTGCTTGTAAATCATGGGTAGTTTAAAGCCTTTCCCATCATGTCCTTTATAACATTCAACCGGCCAAGTTAAATGCAGGAGCGTCCTTTCATTTTTTTCTATGTGCTTGTAAATCTTCACTTTGGCTTTGGAGCTTGATTTTGGAGGAGAGGAAATTGGAGGTGATTTCTAGGAATTTTTTTTTTGCAAGTTGCATCAAGAAAAAGGTGGGTATTTCTTTAGTTTCTAATTTTATGATAATATTAGAATTCATGTTAAGGGTAATATAAAATCTTTTAGATGTGCATGTAAATTAAACTAGATAGAATTATAGAAAAGAAGTTTGTGTATCTTGTATTAGATTGTTAAATTATTAAATTGCTAATGTGGTAATATTATGTTCTTTAGTCAACTTTTTAAAATAGAAGTAAACATACATTAGATTAAGAAATCGTATAAGATATAGTGTTTGAATTGCATTGTTTCATTAGTATTGTTAAATTATTGTGATGTCTCATACTGACAATTAACTTAGATATGGGCGACTAAGAATTTTTGATTGCTAAATTCTCCATACTAATTCTCCGTAATGTAGAATTTAAATTGTACAAGTTAGGAAATTATATTTCGATGTTAAGAGTAATTCAATTATAGTGAAGTGCAATAAACTATATTTATTATTATGAGAGGGGTTCGACAATGAGTGGGAACTGAGAAATTGGTCATGGCCTTCGACAGCGAGCGCTGTGTATAGTGCTCGAAGTCACAGGTTCGATTCTGCCCAAGAACCAGATTGACCTCGGTTTTTGTTTTTATTCTTAAAACTAATACAGAATGAGTCTTAGTCTTATTAATTTATATAGAGCCTTTGGCAGACTGACTGCTTTGGGAGATTGGTCCATGTGTGACAAACTCTTTTAAAAAAGTCTAAAAACCGTGTACAGAAACTTATAAAATTTTGTGTGCCTTTTTCACACCAACCGTGATTTGGGTTCTTGGCTGTTGGGTGCGATTTACAGCTTTACTGTAACTCCTGTTTTCCCAAATACGTATTTACCGTGTATTTTCTGTATTTAAAATTTTGTAAATTATTTTTACCGCTTTCAAATTCTTTTGTCAGATTGTACTATTGGATCTCTTATTAAAAATTTGTTTTCGATCAATAATGTTATTTGTAACCATTTTCTATGATTTTTATTTTTATTATTATTACATTTATTATTACTATTACTGTTATCATTATTACCGTTATTATTTTTATCATTTTCTTATTATTATTATTGTTATTAGTATCATTATTATTATTGTTATTTTTGACTTGTTATTAAAAATCAACTTTCATTTACTAACTCTATTTCTAGTATTTTAAATAAATTCAATTTCGTAATGCAAATTACATTTTTATTATAAACAATTTTTGTATTGGTTTTTTTTCTATTTAAGTTTTAATCCCATAAAACCCAATAACTACCTAACCCATTTAAACCATATCCATTAAGCCAACTATACCCGATTACCCATATTCACCCTAGCCTATTAACCAACCCACAACCCGTTCACCCTTACCACTCTAAACCCTAAATTCTACCTGTATATATACCCACCTATATTAGATCCACCTGTTCACCTTCCCTACCTAGCCGCCTACCTCCAAACCCACCCATTCTCCCTTTTTCTCCCTCCTGGACCCCGACTGCACCTCTCCATCCTGCTCTCCTTCTACCTCCCGGTCCCTACAGAACCCCGACAGCGCCAGCCTGTCCTTCCTCCAATGATTGCAGCAGCAACAGTCGACCCCCCCTGCGCCTTCCTATCTACCTCACGATGCTCCGGAGCGCTGCTCTCGGTGACGCCCTCCTGTCGCACCTCCGCGACAGCAACAACCAGAGCACACGACCACCTCCCTTCCTCTCTCCAGCCTCTTCACCTAGCCCCTGCCATGACCTCGCAGCAGCAACAAAAATCTTCCCTTCGCATCTCCGCTGCCTCTCCTGGTGTGCGGGTGTGTGACCCCCCTCCCCCCGATGCTAGACAACATTTGCGACAGCGGTATCCACTGTGTTGTCGTCGCCATTGTTTTTCCGTCGCCGTCGACCACCCTGAGTGCCGCTGCCCTCTTGAGTGCGTGTGTTGGGTGTTTCGTTCGTGGTTGGTTGTTGGTGTGGTTCGTGAGTTGTGCTCGTTTTTGGGTTCGTGTGTTCGTTGCTCGTGCGCACGTGTTCTTGTTCGTTCGTGGTGTTTGTGCCCTGGGAATCCGTTTCCGTTATTCTTGCTTTTGCTTCGTCGATTTCTGTTGTCGGTTAAGGTAAGTAACTTGTATTCTTTTCTTTGTGTAATACAAGTACTAAATACCTCCTGTAGTGTAGTTGGGTTCTAGAGACAATTTGTGTGTGAATTCTCTGTTATCTATTGTCTCTATTGTGATGATTTGACCACAGTTGCCTCACGATATACATGACATGAATTAACCTAGGGTTGTTCATAGTACTTGTGATATCTGTGCTTGATGTGTTATTCGTGATACACTTGACGAACACTTATGAAATACCCTATACCATGTTGCTTGGACATCTAGTACACCATATTTCGTATTTAGTTATGTTTTGGACAATTTCCGTAAGATCTATGTTGATTTGAGTATGAAGAACAAATCTTTATTTTCTGTTACCCTAATGTGGTTCAGTATGTTAGACCCTATTAAGGTCATTATTTGTAAATATTTTGTGAATATGAACTATAGAAAATTCTGTCTATTTTCTAACCCTTTTGACGGATCTCAGTTTCAATTTACGAGTTGTGAGTTATGCCTATTTACTACTGAGGTGTATAAAGATTTCCAGATTGTGTTTTCAATGAATTCTGAAGAGTAATATATTTTTATTCTGGTGTTAAAATTATTATTTTGATCTGAAATTTTCCTCATTACTTCTCGACCTGATTGGGGTTTACCAAGAATTTTGGTGGATTTATTTGAAGAGTTTTACAAACCTTTTCATGCTTGCAAATAAAGATTTTACATGCAGAATTTTACTACTGTTCAGTAAAGAATCTTATTTTCGACCTAATTCTACTTGCTGTTTCTAAAATATTTCTGAATATGAAAGTTAGCCTACTGTATCTATTTTATTATCCTTTTGGCAGATTTGGATTTTGAATTATGGTTTGTGAGATATTGCTGTTTTCTTACTACAGTGTTTACAATTCCAGATTTACAAAAGTACTACATCTTGATGTTTTCTGATTTGCGTTGACTAAACTATTTATATTGAAAAATTCTGAAACTTTATATTCTGATTCTACACATATAGGGGAGTACCCCAGATTTTTCGTGAGTTTAATTAATGAGTTGCTTTCTTCCTAACTTTGAATACAATCTTCTGATTTCTGGCTGAACATGCTTTCTGGTTTCAATTCAGTTTTGAGTTATGATTTTGTGAAATACTATATGACTTTTATATATTTTCTGGATTCGGTCAGGAGTCTATTTTCTAGACCTTTCAACCGATTCAGATTTGTATTTTTGTAGCAACGAAAATCCCTATTTTAGTGAAGTACTGTCTTGCTTTCCTGAACTAGAAATCTCGTTGTTTTATTCTTTTACGTGTTGTTTTTCACTCGTACATGTTTATCTTCCAACCTAAACCTGTTACTTGTTTATGCCATGATATTCTTACTCTATTTTGTGACACGTACATGCCTGTTTAATAATAATAAAATGTAACAAGCTAAGATTAAGAGAAAGACCTTAGTAGTGGACAATATAGGTATGTGTATTCAGAAGGGGGCCCATGATCCCATTACTTGTTGCCATGTTTCATGCTCGCATGATTCATTCCTGTTATTATTATATTATGCCCTGAACTCACAATTACATGATTCATGCCTGTTATTATTATATGTTGCCATGTTTCATTATTACATGATTCATGTCTGTTATTACCTGTTGCCATGTTTCATGACTACATGATTCATGCCTGTTTCTGTTACCGCAATTTCAATACGTGATTTTTTTCTGTTTACCTGTTACTTGTTACTTGACTTGACACCTGGGTACACGGCCCTATAGAAACCCACCACTAGGCCTAAACGAAATTTGCATGTATGTAGCAACCATGTAGTAAAAACTGAGATGCATGAAGTGCTACCTAGATAGTAATAATACAAGACTTGATATACATGATACCTGTTACATGATACATGTACATTTTACTTGACACCTATTACCTGTTTACTTGCGTGCTTGATACTTGATACTCGACACTTGATACTTGTTGCTTGTTTACAGGATACTTGTTTACTTGACACTTGATACATGCTACTTACACTTGTTCATCTTGCCATGCTAGTTGTTATATTTTGTTATCATGCCTATTCCATGTTATTAGTTGTCTTTTCCCATGTACTTGTATCCTGTACTACAAGCAGCCCATAACTTGCATTGACCGGAGTTTGTTTACTTTTTCCTTTTCCTGCGATTTATTAAATTGTAGATTTTGGAGACCAGTTGCGAGATGGAATTGGTGACATGAGATACTAGCTGCTGGAGTTTTGCTATTATAATTTATTGTTGCTTATTTTGAACAATTGTATTTTGCTACCTGAATTTATTTGTATTTGTGCAATGTGTCCCTGGATATTGACTTATTCAGATCTAGTTTATTTGAGATTAATATATTTTGTGTCAAGTAATTCTGTTGGTATTTTGATTTATATATGCATGCTTGGTTGACTTTTCTTGCTTCCGACTCTGATTATTCTTATGAAATGTTGTAAAGATTCCTGACAACTTATGGATAATGAAAATCATTTGCTGGGCTTAGTCACGTATCCATACTCTGTGTTCTTTTTTGGGAAGCGGGGCGTGACAAGGTTTTTAGTGGTATCAGAGCCCAGGTTTGGCTAATGTATTAGTTTGATTAATATATTAGACAAGCTTGGCACGATCTAAGATTGGCTCAACAGTTCACACACCATGCATACATAAATAAATCATAATCAACTTTGATCTGGATACTAATTATTTTTTATCTTGTGCAGACTATGGCTCGTAGGAGTTCTACTTCTAGTCCCCAAGAAGATCAGCCTGGGATTGAGACTGTTATCACTGTGTTGGAGTGGCTGATCAATATGCAGCAGACCCATCGTAACTTGGTGATGGCTGCTTTGGAAGCTGCTCGGGTTCCGCCGCCCACTGTGCCTATGCAAGCAGTTCTTCCTCCCCATCCGAGTACAGTCACGGACTTCATGAGGCTGCATCTCGACAGATTTTTGGGCACTGAGACTCATTTGGAGACAGAACAGTGGTTGATCCGGACTGAGCAACGGCGTTTGGTGGCAAGAGTTGTAGATGCTGATAAAGTGGATGTGGTGACCATCTAGCTAGTGGATCTGGCTCAATTTGGTGGAGGTCTGAGTCCGAAAGGCTCGAGCGACCAATCACTTAGGCCACTTTCACTAAGAGCTTCTTAGAGAAGTTCTTCCCTAGCAGCACTAGAGTGGAGATGGAGTAACAATTCTTGGCCCTGAAACAGGGCTCTAGGCCTGTAGATGAGTATGTAGCTGAATTTACTAGACTTAGCCGCTTCGCAGCCGTCCTTATGGCAAACGATGAGGACAGGGCTCGTAGATTCATATTGGGACTTGAGCAAGACATCAAGGTGCAACTTGTCTCCCTTTGCTTGCATACTTATGTTGAAGCTCTTGAGGCAGCTCGAGCTCAGGAGCAGGCTCGTGGTGGGTTGTCCCTTTCCAGCAGACTGTTCCGCACTCCTCCATTGTTGCTTAGCCTTCTGGTGGGCCGATCCGGAGGCCTATTTCAGCCCAGCCTGACATGACAGTTGCTTACCCTCCTGCCGCTCCTCGGAGAGAGGGATTCTGTGATTTCTGCTAGAGGTCCAGGCATGTGTGCAGAGACTGCAGGCATGCCAATCGCTGCTGTTTTGGTTGTGGTTCGGCTGACCATTCGGTGCGGGAATGCCCGTAGCGGACGATGGCTCTTCCAGCTGGAGATCCAGTTCAGTAGGCTGTCCCCAGGAGAGATCAGGCTTTCAACCTGACTACTGCAGATGCTGAGGCAGCAGAGGGCATTGTTGCAGGTATATTTTGCTTAACTGTTTTGTTATTTGTTGTTTCTTTTTGTTTCTTCCATTTTCTTGCATTATTCTTTCATATTATCTTTCTGCATTGTGTTTTCCTCAACTCTGTTCAACCATTTCTTTTTCCCTTTCTCTTTTGATTCTATCTTAGGTATTTTCCTTGTTTGCTCTTTTCCTGCTCATGTTCTTTTTGATTCCGGGACAACCCATTCCTTCGTCTCTTCTTGGTTCGTGGCTCGCCATCAGTTGGAGTGCAGCATCACGTCTGCAGCTTGGAATGTCGCCATCAGAGTGACGCAACGGGAGCGTTGTGGGCCCATAACCCATAGGTCCCAGTATCCTCTTGTTACTTCTCCTCTTTTGTATTGTTTGCTTCTTTCGATCCGTTGTACTCGTCTCCATCCGTTGACTCCTTGCTTGGTTCATCTCTTCCATCCTTTCTTCGATTCCAGCTCTATCTATTTCTTCATCTCTTTGCTTTGTTAACTTGCAAGTCTTGTATTGTTTCTTCTTCATTTTTGATACCGGTTGCTTCTTTCTTGCATTCTATTTTGCCATCATGCACCAATTCATTATTTGATTTAATTCTTCCCTGTTCATTCTCTCTTTGATTCCAGTTCTACCTACTCCCTATCTTGCTTTGTTCTCTTGTCTTGTTCCCTTCGTTTGATACTGTTTCATCCCTTTCCTTGCATTCCATTTGACGTTGTTGCTATTTTCTTCCTTATTTTTCTGGTGGTGCCACCATTTGTTTCTTTCTCTTTAACCCTCTGTTTTGTTACCTTCCCCCAGGTTAGTTTGTTTCTGCTTAGTCCTATGTACCGCCTAAGCAAATTTCGATGACGAAATTTTTTTGTAAGGTGGGTAGGATTTGTAACCCATGTTTCTCCAAATACGTATTTTCCGTGTATTTTCTGTATTTAAAATTTTGTAAATTATTTTTACCGCTTTCAAATTCTTTTGTGAGTTTGTACTATTGGATCTCCTATTAAAAATATGTTTTCGATCAATGATGTTATTTGTAACCATTTTCTATGATTTTTATTTTTATTATTATTACTTTTATTTTTACTATTACTGTTATCATTATTACCGTTATTTTTTTATATCATTTTCTTCTTCTTCTTATTATTATTAGTATCATTATTATTGTTATTTTTGACTGGTTATTAAAAATCAACTTTCATTTAATAACTCTATTTGTAGTATTTTAAATAAATTCTACTTCGTAATGCAAATTACAATTTTATTATAAACAATTTTTGTATTGGTTATTTTTCTTTTCAAGTTTTAATCCCATAAAACCCAATAACTACCTAACCCATTTAAACCATATCCATTAAGCCAACCATATTTGATTACCCATATTCACCCCAGCCCATTAACCAACCCGCAACCCGTTCACCCTTACCACTCTAAACCCTAAATTCTACCTGTATATATACCCACCTATATTAAATCCACCTGTTCACCTTCCCTACCTAGCTATCTGCCTCCAAACCCACCCGTTCTTCCTTTCTCTCCCTCCTGGACCCCGACTACACCTGTCCATCCTCCTCTCCCTCTACCTCCCAGCCCCTGCAGAACCCTGACAATGCCTGCCTATCCTTCCTCCGACGACTGCAGCAGCAACTGTTGATGCCCCCCTGTGCCATCCTGTCTACCTCGGGACACGCCGGAGCGCCGCTTTGGGCGATGCCCACCTGTCGCACCACCGCGACAGCAACATCCAGAGCACCCGACCACCTCCATTCCTTTCTTCAGACTCCTCGCTCTGCACCTGCAATGACCTCGCAGCAGTAGCCAGCATCTTCCCTTCGCATCTCCGCTGCCTCTCCTGGTGTGCGGGTGTATGACCCCAGTCTTCCCCTCCAACGCTAGACAACATCTGCGACAGCGGCATCCACTATGTTGTCGTCGCCATTGTTTTTCTGTCGTCGTGGTATCACCGTCGACCACCCTGAGTGCCGCTACCCTCTTGAGCGCGTGTGTTGGGTGTTTCGTTCATGGTTGGTTGTTGGTGTGGTTCGTGAGTTGTGCTCGTTTTTGGGTTCGTGTGTTCGTTGCTCGTGCGCTCGTGTTCTTGTTCGTTCGTGGTCTTCGTGCCCAGGGAATCCATTCCCGTTATTCTTACTTTTGCTTCGTCGGTTTCCATCGTCGGTTAAGGCAAGTAACTTGTATTCTTTTTTTGTATAATACAAGTCCTAAATACCGCCTGTAGTGTAGTTGGGTTCTAGAGACAATTTGTGTGTGAATTCTCTGTTATCTATTGTCTCTATTGTGATGATTTGACCATAGTTGCCTCACGACATACATGACATGAATTAACCTAGGGTTGACCACTTTTGATGTGTATGTTCATGCTACGTGTGATATCTGTGCTTGATGTGTTATTTGTGCTACACTTGCCGAACACTTGAGAAATACACTATACCAAGTTGCTTGGACATCTAGTACACCATATTTCGTGTTTGGTTATGTTTTGGACAATTTCCGTATGATCTATGTTGATTTGAGTATGAAGAACAAATCTGTATTTTCCTGTTACCCTGATGTGGTTCAGTATGTTAGACCCTATTAAGGTCAGTGTTTGAAAATATTTTGTGAACATGAACTTTAGAGAATTCCGTCTATTTTCTAATCCTTTTGACGGATCTCAGTTTCGATTTACGAGTTGTGAGTTATGCATATTTTACTACTGATGTGTATAAAGATTTTCAGGTTGTGTTTTCTATGAATTCTGAAGAGAAAAATATTTTTATTCTGGTGTTAAAAAATTTTTTTTGATCTGAAATTTTTCTCAGTACTACTCAACCTGATTGGGGTTTACCCAGAATTTTGGTGGATTTATTTGAGGAGTTTTACAAACCATTTCATGCTTGCAAATAAAGATTTTATATGCAGAATTTTACTACTGTTCAGTAAAGAACCTGATTTTCGACCTAATTCTACTTGTTGTTTCTAAAATATTTCTGAGTATGAAAGTTAGCCTACTGTATCTCTTTTATTACCCTTTTGGTAGATTTGGATTTTGATTTATGGTTTGTGAGATATTGTTATTTTCTTACTGCAGTGTTTACAATTCCAGATTTACAAAACTACTACATCTTGATGTTTTCTGATTTGCGTTGAGTAAACTATTTATATTGGAAAATTCTGAAACTTTGTATTCTGATTCTACACATATAGGGGAGTACCCCAGATTTTTCGTGGGTTTAATTAATGAGTTTTCATGCTTTTTTCCTAACTTTGAATACAATCTTTTGATTTCTGGTTGAACATGTTTTCTGGTTTCAATTCAGTTTTGAGTTATGATTTTGTGAAATACTATATGACTTTTATAAATTTTCTGGATTCGATCAAGAGTCTATTTTCTAGACCTTTCAACTGATTCAGATTTGTATTTTTGTAGCAACGGAAATTCCTATTTTAATAAAATGTAACAAGTCGGGATTAAGAGAAAGACCTTAGTAGTGGACAATATAGGTATGTGTACTCAGAAGGGGGCCCGTGATCCCATTACTTGTTTCCATATTTCATGCTCGCATGATTCATGCCTGTTATTATTATATTATGCCATGAACCCACGATTAGATGATTCATGCCTATTATTATTATATGTTGCCATGTTTCATGATTACATGATTCATGTCTGTTATTACCTGTTGCCACGTTTCCTGACTACATAATTCATGCCTGTTTCTGTTGCCACGATTTCACTACGTGATTCATACTTGTTTACCTGTTAATTGTTACTTGACTTGACGCCCGAGTACACGGCCCTATAGAAACCCACCACTAGGCCTAAACGAAATTTGCATGTATGTAGCAACCATGTAGTAAAAACCGGGATGCATGAAGTGCTACCTAGATAGTAATAATACAAGACTTGACATACATGATACCTGTACATGTTACTTGATACCTGTTACCTGTTTACCTGCTTGCTTGATACTTGTTTACTTGACACTTGATACATGCCACTTACACTTGTTCATCTTGCCATGCTAGTTGTTATATTTTTTTTATCATGCATATTCCATGTTATTAGTTGTCTTTTCCCATGTACTTGTATTCTGCACTACAAGCGGCCCGTAACTTGCTTTGACACGATATTGTTTTCTTTTTTCTCTTCCTGCAATTTATTAAATTGTAGATTTTGGAGATCAGTTGCTAGATGGAGTTGGTGACATGAGATACTAGCTGCTGGAGTTTTGCTATTATTATTTATTGTTGCTTATTTTGAACAATTGTATTTTACCACTTGGATTTATTTGTATTTGGGCAATGTGACCCAGGATATTGACTTATTCAGATCTGGTTTATTTGAAATTAATATATTTTGTTTCAAGTAATCCTGTTGGTATTTTGATTCATATATGCATGCTTGGTTGACTTTTCTTGCTTTCGACTCTGATTATTCTTGTAAAATATTGTAAAGATTCCTGACAGCTTATGGATGATTAAAATCATTCGCTGGGCTTAGCCACGTATCCGTATTTCGTATTCTCTTTTTGGGAAGCGGGGCGTGACATCTACCAGTCTCTATTTCGAATCTGGATGGGGCCAATTACTTTTATTTTGTTATTTTTTGGGTATAAATGGATCTGTTTTCTTGAGAAAAAGGGTAAACTCATCTAAAATAAATATGGAATATTTTGAAATAATTATATATATATAAGATTTAACTTGTGGTTAAAAATACGTTTTTGAAGATATGTTTCCAATTATGGTTTGAGTTTATTCCACAGTCATTTAGTTTAAAAGAAAATAAATTTTGGAGTATTTTCAGATTGTTATATAAGGTTTAGAGAATTGTTTGGTATAAAAAATGATGTTAAAAATTGTTATTTTGAGAAATAAATTAAGAGTTGTTACTCGACAAGGCTTTATCAATGTGAAAATATCATTAAAATATTTTAATACAATGGGCAAGAAGTATTCTAATTATTGAGATTAATGAATTGTAAGAGTTGTTACTCGACAAGGCTTTATCAATGTGAAAATATCATTAAAATATTTTAATAAAATGGGCAAGAATTATTCTAATTATTGAGATTAATGAATTGAAGGGAACAACTAAGTGAATAAAAGATTTATAAATAAATGAATGAAATTTATTTTAGATGATAAGAATAACCTGAGTCATCTCTGAATGCGAGATGTATGGATTCTAGAGGATGAGCGAGACCCAAGAGTGCCGGGAAAGTGATAATTGAAATTTGAGAAGTGGCTAGTATGTGTTGTTGTTCTCGGTGTGTTGTTTTAAGTCTGGTAGGAGGGTAAGCTAGCTCTAGGTGGTATTAATTATAATTGAAATTAAGGATAGGCACTAAAAGAAAAAATTATAGAAATAATGACGAACATATTTTGTAAAGAATTTGTAGCTCATATGGGTTCGGGATCGAGAAATATGCCTGGTAAATTCATGTATATGGGCTAGAGATATGTATATCTATCAACAAAAAGGCCTGTACAGAGCTTGCAGTTCCCAGGAATGATCGGGACTGAGGATATGCCCGATAAATCCACAATGTGTGAGCTAGGGGTATGCCAGTAAGGCTCGTAGTTATGGGAGATCGACTTGCTAGGGTTCATGGCTGAGGATACGCTAGGTAAATCCATTATATGTGGGCTAGAGATAGGCTGGTAAGGTTCAATATCATGGGGGTGCGACTCACACATGATTACGTGTTGGAGTATGTTCATTGGATTTAGGTATTGCATAGCGAGAGATTGAAACCTATAATGAGGAGTACGTTAAGAGCTTTCCATCGGTCCTATATAGTATGAGATACATAGAATCTGAACAATTGCACATTAGAGTTGCACCGTACTATGAATGTCTACATTAGGCATTGATTTCATATCATACACTGACATAATTAGGATAGTCACTTTTCATTTTGCATTCAAGTTTGTGTTTGCTAAATTAAAGAATTGTTATATTATAGCAATGCGTCAGTTGTAACAACTGACATGCCCACAGTTTCCAAGTTGCAGGACTCGGACTGGCGAGTGACATTGACAAGAGTTGAGGTCAGACGATGTTGCAAGATTGAAGATTGACAATGTCATGAATTTGTATTTCTTTTATGTAATTTTCCGCTGCGTATTGTAAATAATGGCAATGTAATGTAAAAGTTTTAAATTCCTTATAATTTTGTACGAACTTAAAGTAAAGGTCATGTTTGTGCTACAAATTACCTCTGTTTGGAATTCGGGATGTTACAATTTCACAATCTTTCATCAACGTCCATCACAAACTCGCATCCACGCTCCTGAGCCCTGCAAAACATGAAAACTGTGGGCACGTCATTTGAGTACAACAGAAGCAATGCTAACACAATAGCAATCCTCCAAAACTTTACAACCACAAACTTGAATGCAGAAAAATATGAAAAGAGTGACTATCCTAAATATGTCTGTCACGCCCCGCTTCCAAAAAAGAAATAAGGAATACGAGTATGCGACACAAGTCCAGCGAATGGCTTTCACCATTCATAAGCTGTCAGGATCTTTACAACATATACAAGAATAAATAAGAGATATACAAGAGAAATAGTCAACCACGCATGCATAACTGAATTAATATAGTCAATAGGATTACTTGAAACAAGAAACAAGAAACAAGAATACTAAATTTCAAATAATCAAGTCTGGAACAAAACACAAGTCTGGGACAAAATATCCAATACAAAATAATCCATGTAACAAGTTACAAATTATTCAAGAATAAGCAACAAGAATAAATAAATATAGCAAGAATCCAGCCAACTAGAATCTTTGATCACCTACTCCATCGGGCAGCTGGTCACTAAAATCTGCAAGTGACAAGTTTGTAGGAAAAGGAAAGAGAAAACAAACGCCCATCAATGCAAGTTACGGGCCGCTTGTTTTGCATGCAACAAGTACAGGAAAAACAAATAGATAAGAATAGAGTAACAGCGGAAGCAAGTATAGAAGTAACATGAAAGGAGTGTGACAGGAACAAAATCAGATAGCATGGCAAGATAAACAAGTGCAAGTAGCATGTAACAAGTGTCAAGTAGCATGTAAACGAGTAGCAAGTAACAAGTGTCAAGTAATCAAGTATCATGTACAAGTAACAAGTGTCAAGTGATCATGTATTCTCACATTTTGTATCTGGTCCTATCTAGGTAGCACTTCATGTATTCCAAATTTTTACCACATTTTTGCTACATTCATGCAAGTTACATTTTAGATTTCATAATGGATCATAGAGGGAAGTATACTCAGGGACAACTATCAAGCTCCAAGTATCAAGTATAAAGCTCAAAGTGTGACATGTCAAGTGTGCAAGTGTCAAGTAATCACGTGTCAAGTATCGTGTATCAAGCTCTAAGTATCAAGTATCAAGCTCCAGGTATCAAGTATAATGTAGGATCTATAGATCCTCTTCCGAGTACACGTTTCTGTATTTTCCACTATTAGATCTTTCCCCTTAACCCTAGCTTGGTTTCTTGTTATTATTACTTAAAGCAAGCATGGACGTGCACAACAAGTTAGGAAATATGGTAAGACAATAAGGGACAAGTACAAGTTGAAAGAAGGACATGAACGGATGACAAACGACTCATAAAGGGATAGGACAACGAAACTTTCAGTTCTGGACAACAAGACAGTACTGCACCAAATCTGAGTGTCACGTTGCCACAAACATGCAAATCTAGATCCGTCAGAAAATCTAGAAAATAAACTCTCGACCGAATCCAGCACATATATACAAGTTATATAATAATCACAGAAACAAGGCTCAAAACAGAATTATAAACAGAACTCATGTTCAGCTAGAAATCACAACGATGTATTCACAAGCATGAAAATGGCATAAAAGCTTATTGATTAAATCCAAGAAAAATCTGGAGTATTCCTCAGTATGTCTATTATCAGAAAATATAATTTCATAATATTCCAACATGGATAGCATAGTCAAAGAAATTTGGAAAACAGCAAGATACAGCAATTTTGTGAAATCTGAAATGCTTGACATAGCAGTACTAAAACAGCGATAGATTACAATGTATAGCTCGAAATGCAAATCCGTCAAAAGGGTGATAAAATAGATACAGTAGGATACATTTTATGTTTACAAAGTTTTTACCAACAACAACTAGAATCAGGTCAAAAACATGGTTATTTACTTAACAGCATGCAAAACTGGAGATATAGTACATTGTTCACAAGCATAGAATAGTTTATAAATATCATCAAATAAATATATAAAAATTTGGGGCTAATACCAGTCAAGTCTAGTCATAGCCAGCAAAATATTTGATCCAAATATTATCTTTAACATCAGTATTAAAATAATTAATTACACAGAAATCGCATAAAACAGAATCTGGAATTTCTAACACATCTATTGCAAAATAGCAATAACTCATAACTCACATATCGAAACTGAGATCAGTCAGAAATTCTAGAAAATAGAAAAAGAGGTATACGATTTATATTCACAAATTAAATTGATTTACTGACTTCAACCGAGTCTAAAATACTGAAATAAAACGAGTCAACAACAAAACATAAATCTTTCTCATGCATTAAATAAAATAGTTCATGTGTAACAAATCCAATTATAACAAAATACAAAACATGATATAATAGATGTCCAAGACAACATGGTATGTGTGTTTAACAAATCTACCACGAGAGATTACAACTAACACATCAAGCATGACACAAAGGTACAACACATAATGATTCAGGAACAACATACATACATGCATCAAGTATCCAAATTATTCTATATTATTTTTATGTCGTGTGTGTAACAAAGACGACTACGGATGGATCAACAAAAAGAGAAAAGATCTAACAAGGATTTTCATGAGGATGATTCAAGAATCAAAAGTTGCAGTACAGACAGTATTTAGTACTTGTATATTCAACTAAAATACACGTTACTTGCCTTGCAATTGACATAGGATCTGACGAAAAGAGAGAAAAATGGGAATAGATTCCTGGGCACGAACAGATCACGGACGAGATGCACAAGATGACCACGAACACCACGAACACAATACATGAACATAATACTCGAGATCACCGCAAGCATACAAAAGAGAGAGGGCAGCCGGGCACTGTGGAGAGGAGGACGACGGCGGCCAAGGGGAACAACGGGACGGCAGTGACGTCGACGATGGGGCAGGCCGGAAGGGGGGCCTGACGCTGGCTGGGGTTGCTGCTGTTGTTGCCTGGCGCTCGGGAGGATGCAGGAAAGAAGAGGAGGGTGCTGCCGCTGTGGTGGTGAGCTGGCGTCGGGGTTGTAGGCGGCACAACGGCTACGGGAGGTCGCGGGGGAGCGGCAGGTGGCAGGCGGAGGTCGGGGGTCGGGGGTAAAGGCCGGGAGAGAGAGAGAATATTAGGGTTAGGTTTTTGGAGATAGGAATTGTAGATGAAAATAACAAAATTTGTTGGGGATTAATAAAGAGAGATTTTTGGCAAGATGTGATTTGGAGAATCAAGAGAATAGGGGAAGAAGATATGATTTGCTTGTTAGGGAACGTCAAGAAAATCCGGGGAAGACTAGGTCAAAGAAGTGGGTACTGGGTTGCGGGTTAGGATCCAATAGGACGTGTATGAGGGTTCAATAAGGTATATTGGGTAGAAAACCAGAACCAACAAGACAGAGTTCAAACAAATAGAAAATTCAGGACATGAAATGTAATAAATTGGAAACAATAAATCATCCAGAGACAAAAATAATTGGCAGACAAAAGAATCACATAAGAATCAAACAAATAGATGGATATATAAATACTGGAAAGAAGTACAATACACGGTTCGGGAAAAAAAGAAGAAGAAAGAGTACAAATAGGTAGTATACACTGGAAGAAAGAATACTTTACAAGAATACAGAAATGGATACAGGAGTTACAAATCCTACCCACCTAACAAGAAGAATTTCGTCCTCGAAATTCAACAAGAGGTAAATAGGGTAACTCTGGGAAAGAAAGAACAACAACAACAAAACAAAACAAAACAACACTACACGAACAAATGAGGAAACCTCCACTGGATATCCTCTTCCAGCTCCAAAGTTAACTCATCTGGTGAGTGAGGATTCCAAGAAACCCGAACCAAACCGATGACCTTGTTTTTCAACACTTTCTCCCGCTGATCCAAAATAGCAACTGGCAGAATCTCACAAGTCAAATTCGGCTGCACGGATAACTCAAAATAGTCGATCACGTGGCCTCATCACGGATATATCTCTTGAGTTGTGAGACATGGAAACAATTGTGCACTCCTGATAAAGCCGGTGGTAATACAAGATGATTGGCCACCTTGCCTACTCGCTCCACGATATCAAACGGTCTGATAAACCTAGGGCTCAGCTTGCCCCCACCACCAAACCGAATGACACCTCGCCATGGTGATACCTTGAGAAAAATATGGTCACCAACCTCAAACTCCAAGGCTCTCCTATGGACATTAGCCCATCTGCACTGCCTGTCTTGCGCTACCTGAAGATGCTTCCTGATCTGAGTCACCGCATCAACTGTCCTGGTGATCAACTCTGGACCTAACAACTTCCTCTCACCAATGTCATCCCAGCACACTGGTGACCTGCACTTCCGACCATATAGTGCCTCGAACGATGCAGATTTAAGACTAGCTTGAAAGCTGTTATTGTAAGAGAACTCTACAATATGCAAATGGTCCTCCCATGATCCACCGAACTGCAACACACAGGACCTCAATATATCCTCTAGAGTCTGGATGGTCCTCTCCGACTATCTATCTATCTGGGGGTGAAAAGTTGTAATGTACTTCAATTTACTCTCCAAACTACGTTGAAGACTTTCCCAAAACTAAGACCTAACCTCGTATCCCTGTCGGATATAATACTGACTGGAACCCAATGAAGTCTGACAATCTCTTTCATGTACTTCTTAACTAGGCTCTCAGTAGATTGTCCAACTCGGAAGGGAATGAAGTGAGCACTCTTCGTCATTCAGTCGACAATCACCCAAATGGCATTGTAACCCTTGGGACTCTTTGGCAAAGCGGTCACAAAATCCATAGTAATGTGTTTCCACTTCCACTCTGGAATGGGAAGCGGTTGAAGAAGTCCGGCGGTCCGTTGATGCTCTGCCTTCATCTGCTGGAAGATCAAACACTGAGGCACGAACCGAGCCATAGCCCTTTTCATACCATGCCACCAGAAATGAAGCTTCAAGTCCCGGTACATCTTAGTACCTCCAGGATGAATTAAATACGACGATTGGTGGGCTTCCTCAAGCAACCTATGACGAACTTCACCCTTCGAGATGCACAACCTGGACCCAAAAAGAAGTAATCCATCAGCATGAACAACCATATCTATTCTGGAACCAGCCTCAACCGCTGCTCTGAATCCTTGCATCTGCTCATCACCATCCCGAGCCTCTTTAATCTGCTCGAAAAGAGATGACTGAAGCTGAAGTGTCTTGCAACTCCAATTAGAACTCGGCAACAACACAACCAACTCTAAGCTCCGCACTTGCTCAACCAGATCTCTCTGCTGAGTCAGAAGCATAGTTGTAGGTCTCCTGCTCAAAGCATCTGGCACTAAGTTCACTCTACCAGGATGGTATTGCAAACTGATATCGTAGTCGGCCATGAGCTCCAACCAATGTCTCTGCCTCATGTTCAAATCCTTTTGGGTAAAGACATACTTGAGACTTTTGTAGTCGGTAAAGATCTCAACTCAGTCTCCAAGTAAATAGTGTCTCCACAGCTTCAAAGCAATGATCACTACCGCTAACTCCAAATCATGAATCGGATAGTTCCTCTCATGCATCCTCAACTGCCTCGATGCATAAGCAACAACTCGGCCCCTCCACATCAGAACTGCACCAAGACCCTTGCCTGAAGCATTACAGTGAACCACAAATCTGCCTGAACTATCTGGAATAGTCAACACTGGTGCTGACGTCAACCTGTTCTTCAACCTAGCAAAAGCCTCACTGCAAGCCTTAGACTAACAGAACTTCTGATCCTTCCCTGTCAGCTTCGTCAAAGGTCCTTCTATCTTCAAAAAATGTTGGACAAATTTTCGATAATAGCCAGCTAGACCAAGGAAACTCCTCACCTCTGAAACTGACTTGGGAACTGACCAATCTCTCACAGCTGCAACCTTGGACGGATTCACCGAAATACCATCGCCCGAGATAATGTGCCCCAAGAAAGTAACTTGGTCCATCCAAAACTGACACTTGCTGAGTTTCCTATATAGCTGATTCTTCCTTAAAGTCTAAAGGACCAACCAAAGAGGCTCAGCGTGCTCCTTCTGGTTCCTAGAATACACCAGAATATCATCGATGAAGAACACCACAAATCTATCCAGAAACGGAGAAAATACCCTGTTCATCAGACTCATGAACACAGCTGGTGCGTTCGTGACTCCGAATAGCATCACAAGGAACTCATAGTGTCCATATATGTTCCGGAAAGCGGTCTTCAGCACATCACTCGCTTTCACCTTGACCTGATAATACCCTGAACGAAGATCCAACTTCGAAAAGACAGCTGCTCTGCCAAACTGATCAAACAAGTCATCGATCCTGCGCAGCGGATATCAGTTCTTCATAGTAACACTGTTCAGTTCACGGTAATCGATGCACAGTAGACAGCTACCGTCCTTCTTTCTGACAAAAAGAGCTGGACCATCCCACGGTGAAATGCTAAGCTGGATGAACTCCAAATCTAGCAAACCCTGAATTTGCACCTTCATCTCTGCTAGCTCAACCGATGCCATCCTGTAGGGACTCTTCAATATCACCGCCGTACCAGGCTGAACTTCAATGTCGAACTCCATATCCCTATCAGGGGGTAAGCCAGGCAACTCCTTTGAAAATACATCTAGAAATTCTTGTACTACTAGAGGCGCAGCCTCACAGCCTGTGTGCAACTCCATCGCACAAGTCTCCTGATCAACCGCAGTCTCAGCTCAGCCTAGGGTCATCTCCCTAGCATGGAACTCAAATTCTGTGCCACCTGGAATTCGGAATACAACTTTCTTGGCATGGCAATCTATGATGGCATGAAACTCACCTAACCAATCCATACCGAGAATGACGTCGAATTCGGAATTCCCAATGACGATCAGGTCGACCTTGAAATTCGCACCACCAATAACTACGGGACTCTGTTTGCATTCCCGAGAACAAACAACAACACTGCCACCTGTGAAAATGCTCCAAGCCTCAGGCATGATGTTGCATGCCAACTGGTGCCGAGTCACAAAGCGGGAAGAGACGAAGGAACAAGTCACCCCGGAATCAAAGAGAACATGAGCAGGGAAAGAACAAACTAGGATAACACCTAAGATAAAGCTAAAAAGCAAGGAAAAAGAAATGATGATCAATAATGAGGAAATGCAAAGCAGATAACATGAAAGAATAGAGAAAAGTAAGGAAAGAAACAATGGAAATAACAGCAAGGAAAAGCAAGATACCTGCAACAACACCTTCAGCCGTCTCAGCATCTGTAGTTGTTAGGTTGAAGGCCTGACCTCTCCTGGGAGCCGTGGTCCTCTGACCGACAATCTGGCACTGAGGGGGAAGCAGTGGCCGAACCGGACCACGAGCTGGCACTACCTGCTAAATCGGATCACTGGCTGGAAGAGCCATCCTCTACAGCGGGCAATCTCGCAATGAGTGCACCATAGCCAAAACATTGATGATTGGCACGCCTGCAATCCTTGCCCTCATGCACAGCAAGTCGGTAAAAGTCGCAAAAACCAACTCTCGGAGGACCAGTAGAAGAGTAAGGAGATGCTCTGATCGGATGGGCTGGGACAGGCCTCTGAATCAGCCCACCAGAAGGCCTAGCAACAACAGCAGAGTGCAGAACAGTCCGCTGGGGAAGAGCCAACCTGCTGTGAGCCTGCTCCTGAGTTCGAGCTGCCTTAAGAGCCTTAGCATAAGTACGCAGACGAAGGGAAACGAGATGCATCTGAATATCTCGCTCAAGCCCCAGAAGGAATCTCCGAGCTCAATCCTCTTCGTTCGCCACTAGAATGGCTGCGAAGTGGCTAAGCCTGGTAAATTCTACCGCGTACTCATCCACTGACCTGGCACCCTGTTTCAAAGAGTCTCATGTTACAACATTGCATGAACAATATGTAACAAATTCCAATAATATAACAACGACCAACCTGTTTCAGTGCCAGGAACTGCTGCTGCATCTCAACTCGACTGCTACTAGGGAAGAACTTCTCTGAGAAGCTCCTGGTGAACGTGGTCCAAGCAATGGGCCGCGTGAGCCTTTCGGACTCAGCCCTCCACCAAATGTGTGTAAGGTCCACCAACTGGATGGTCACAACATCCACACGATAAGCATCAGCAACTCTTGCTGCCAACAACAACTGTTCCTCCTGATCAGCCACTGCTCGGCCTCCAAAGGCGTCTCAGTGCCGAAAAATTTCTTGGTGTACAGCCTCATGAAATCTGCCACTGTACTCGGACGAGGAGGGAGAGCTGCCTGGGTAGGCACAATGGGAGTCGGGTTCCGAGCAACCTCCAATATCGCCATCAGAAGATCACTGTGATTCTGCTGCATTTGGATGAATCACTCCAACACATTTGTAATAGCCTCTAATCCAGGTTGTTCCTCCTGTGGACGAGAAGGGTAACCACTGCGAGCCATGGCCTGCACAAATCAAAACAATTAGCATCCAGATGAATGTTGATTATAATTTATTCATGTTATTGCATGGTCTGTATACTGTTGAGCCAATCCTTGATTGAGCCCATACTTGTCAAATATATTAGTCAAGCTAAAACATTAGCCAAACTAGGGGCCCTGATATCACTAAAAGCCCTGTCACGCCTCGCTTCCCAAAATGGAATAAGGAATACGAGTACACGACACAAGTCCGGTGAATGGCTTTCACCTTTCATAAGCTGTCAGGATTTTTACAACATATATAAGAATAAACAAAAGATATACAAGAGGAATAGTCAATCACGCATACATAACTGAATTAATATACTCAATAGGATTACTCGAAACAAGAAACAAGAATACTAAATTTCAAATAATCAAGTCTGGAACAAAATACAAGTCTAGGACAAAATGCCCAATACAAAATAATCCATGTAACAAGTTACAAATTATTAAAGAATAAGCAACAAGAATAAATAAATGTAGCAAGAATCCAGCCAACTAGAATCTTTGATCACCTACTCTATCGGGCAGCTGGTCACCAATGTCTGCAAGTAACAAGTTTGCAGGAAAAGGAAAGAGGAAACAAAAGCCCGTCAATGAATGTTACGGACCGCTTGTATTGCAGGCAACAAGTACAGGAAAAATAAATAGACAAGAATAGACTAACAGCGGAAGCAAGTATAGAAGTAACATGAAAGGATTGTGAAAGGAACAAAATCAAAAAGCATGGAAAGATAAATGGGTGCAAGTGGCATGTAACAAGTGTCAAGTAGCATGTAAGCGAGTAACGAGGAACAAGTATCAAGTAATCATGTATCATGTATAAGTAACTAGTGTCAAGTGATCATGTATTCTCAAGTTTTGTATCTGGTCCTGTCAAGGTAGCACTTCATGCGTCCCAAATTTTTACCACATGGTTGCTACATTCATGCAAGTTACATTTTAGATTTCATAGTGGATCATAAAGGGCAGTATACTCAGGGACAAGTATCAAGCTCCAAGTATCAAGTATCATGCTCCAAGTGTCACGTGTCAAGTGTGTAAGGGTCAAGTAATCACGCGTCAAGTCTCGTGTATCAAGCTCTAAGTATCAAGTATCAAGTATCAAGCTCCAAGTATCAAGTATCATGTAGGATCTATAGATCCTCTTCAGAGTACACGTTTCTGTATTTTCCACAATTAGATCTTTCTCTTTGACCCCAGCTTGGTTTCTTGTCATTATTACTTAAAGCAAGCATGGACGTGCACAATAAGTCAAGAAATATGGTAAGATAATAAGGTACAAGTACAAGTTGAAAGAAGGATAAGAACGGATGACAAACGACTCATAAAGGGCTAGAACAACGAAACTTTCAGTTCTGGACCGCAAGACAGTATTGCACCAAATCTAATTTACTCGTTGCCACAAACATTCAAATCTGGATCCATCAAAAAATCTAGGAAATAGATTCTCGGCCGAATCCAGCACATATATACAAGTCATATAATAATCACAGAAACAGGGTTCAAAACAGAATTATATATAGAAATCATGTTCAGCCAGAAATCACAAGGTTGTATTCACAAGCATAAAAATGGCATAGAAGCTTACTGATTAAATCCAAAAAAAATCTAGAGTATTTTCCAGTATGTCTAGTATCAACAAATATAATTTCATAATATTCTAACTTGGATAGCATAGTCAAAGAAATTTGGGAAACAACAAGATACAACAATTTTGAGAAATCTGAAATGCTTGACACAATAGTACTAAAACAGCAATAGATTACAAATTATAGCTCGAAATCCAAATTCGTCAAAAGGATGATAAAATAGATATTGTAGGCTACATTTAATATTTACAAAGTTTTTACCAACCGCAACTAGAATAAGGTCGAAAACATGGTTATTTACTGAAGAACATGCAAAACTGGAGATATAGTACTTTGTTCACAAGCGTAGAATAATTTATAAATGTTATCAAATAAATCTACAAAAATTTAGGGCTAATCCCAGTCAAGTCTAGTCATAGCCAGCAAAATATTTGATCCAAATCCTAACTTTAGCATCAATATTAAAATAATTAATTACACAGAATTCGCATCAAACAAAATCTTGAATTTCTAACACTTCTGTAGCATAACATAAATAACTCATAACTCACATATCGAAACTGAGATCTATCAAAAATTCTATAAAATAGACAGCGAGTTCTACGATTTTTATTCACAAATTAAATTGATTTACTGACCTCAACGTGGTCTAAAATACTAAAACAAAATGGGTCAACAGCAAAACAAAAATCTTCCTCATGCATTAAATCAAATAGTTCATTTGCAACAAATCCAATTATAATAAAATACAAAACATGATATAATAGATATCCAAGACAACATGGTATATGTGTTTAACAAATCTACCACGAGAGATCACAACTAACACATCATGAATCACAAATAATATACATACATGCATCAAGTATCTAGATTATTCTAATTTATTTTCATGTCGTGTGTGTAACAAAGACGACTACGGATGGATTAACAGAAAGAGACAAGATCTAGCAAGGATTTTCATGAGGATGAATCTAGAATCAAAAGTGGCACTACAGGCGGTATTTAGTACTTGTATATTCAAAAAAAAAATATAAGTTACTTGCCTTGCAATTGATGACGGATCTGACGGAAAGAGAGAATAACGGGAATAGATTCCTGGTCATGAACACAATAGCACGAACGGATCACGGACGAGATGCACAAGATGATCACGAACACAATACACGAACACAATACTCAAGATCACCACAAGCACACAAAAGAGAGAGGGCAGCCGGGCACTATGGAGAGGAGGACGACGGCGGCCAAGGGGCATGGCGGGACGGTGGCGACATCGACGATGGGGAAGGCTGGAAGGGGGGTTGCAATGCTCGATGGCGTTGCTACTGTTGTTGCCTGGCATTCAGAAAGGGCTGTCATTGTGGCGGTGGGATGTCGTCGGGGCTGTAGGCGGCACAACGGTGACGGGAGGTTGCGGGGGAGCGGCAGGAGGCGGTCGGAGGTCGGGGGTCGGGGGTAGAGGCCGGGAGAGAGAGAGATGATGAGAGAGAGAATATTAGGGTTCGGTTTTCGGAGATAGGAATTGTAGATGACAAGAACAAAATTTGTTGGGGATTAATAAAGAGAGATTTTTGGCAAGATGTGATTTGGAGAATCAAGAGAATAGGGGATATGATCTGCTTTGTAACCCCTGTTTTTCCATTTTGTGTGTTTTTGTAGTGTATTTTTCATTTTGGTGTATTTTCCCTCTCTTTGTTTTCCTCTTGTATTTCTTTTGGACCGTATATTGGAGTTGTTTTCAATATATTCATTTCGTGCATTTTTGATCTTCTTGTGATTGATTTTTCTGTCTCTTGATTTGTTCGTGATTGTTATTGTTATTCTTTTTTGCCCTTCAATTGCTTCTCGTTCTCTCTATTTTATTCTTGGGTGCTCGTGGTGTTTTGGTTGTTTACCCTATTGCTAATCCTATTATTTTTGATCCCTAATTGATTACCAAAGCTAAATTAACCTACGATTCTATTTGAAACCTATACAATTTATCCTAATCAAATCCTAATTAGACTAATCCTACTACTACTCCTATTGGACCCATAAAACCAATTAACCCACATACCCATACCCATAACTAAACCCTATATATATAAGCTCTCTCCCTCTCTACTAAACCCTAACCCTAATCACCCTACCCCCGCCCTCCCTTCCCCTTTTTGCATTGTCAACAACCCAGCCCGACCAGCTCCCCCCCCGACCAACATACCCCCATCCGCTGCCCTATCCCGATCCCGATCACCCCCATAGCCGACCAACACCATAACCGAGCACCATCTCTATCTCCCCATATCTCTCTCCCTCCCTCCGTCCTCCGGTGCTGATCAGCAGCAGCAACCACAGGAGCAGCGACAGTTAGCAGGGGCTAACCACCGCTACCCCGATGCTCTCTCTCTCTCTTGGTTCTTGGAGCTTTACATGTGCACGTAGTTTGCACGTGAGTTGCTTTGGTTCGTGATTTTTGTTCGTGGGTTTTTGTTCGTTGCCCGGGAATCCGTTCCCGTTATTCTTAGTGTTCGTTTCGTCTTCAGTTAAGGCAAGTAATTTGTACTCAATTTTTTTGTATGATACAAGTCATAAATTCCGCTTGTAGTGTAGTTGGGTTCTAGAGACAACTCGTGTGTGATGTATCTTGATGAGTATTTTCTCTATAGTGCTATTGACGATAGTTGCCTCACGACACAAATTTGACATGAAATAATTTAGATTTTGACCGTTCTGGATGTGATTATATTTGTGGGATAATTATTTGGAATCGTGTGTTTGTTTGGATCCATGTGATATACTTGATGTTGACATGCCATATACCCTATTTCATGATGTTTGGACACTTAGTAGACTTTATACCATGTTTGATTGTGATTGGAACAAATTTCGTATGATTTATGTTTGTTTTGTTGTTAAAGGAAAATCTGTATTTTGTCTGTGATCAGTTTTGATTGGTATTTTAGACCATATTAAGGTCAGTATCTTAACTTCAGTATTAAACATGATTTTTAGAGAAATCCGTCTTCTTTTCAAACTCTCTAACCTTGATCGGTTTCGTTTTCATATGTGTGAGATATGACTGTTTTACTACAGAGGTGTATTTCATTTCCAGATTTTGTTTCTTGATGATTTCGATGACTAAATTATTTTGATACTAGTGCTAAATGTATTATTTTGATCTAAAATTTTGGAAAGTATTTCTATACTTGATTAGGGATTACCCAGAATTTTATTCGATTTATTTGATAAGATTTACATACTGTTCCATGCTTGTTTATAAAAACTATACTTGTGGATTTTGCTCGCTGTTCTGAAAAGATTTGTATTTTCACCCTAATTACTTTTCCTGTATGAAAAATATTTATGAAATACGAAAGTTAGCTTATTTTGTCTATTTTTTTCTCCCTTTGGTGGATTTGGATTTCGTTTCATGGTTTGCGAGATATTACAGTTTTCGTACAGCAGTGTTGGGAATTCCAGATTTGCCAAACTATTGTTTCTTGATGTTTTCTAATTTTTGATGGCTAAACTAATCTTGCTGAAAAATTATGAAACTTTATGTTTTGATACTAGACATATAAGGGAATACTCCAGATTTTTTCTGGATTTATTTGAGATGTTTTGATGCTGTTTTCCTGACTTTGAATTCAATTTTCTGATTTCTGGCTGAACGTGTTTTCTGGATTCAAATCAGTTTTGAGACTTTATTTTGTGAAATACTATATGACTTATTTATATTCGGTGGATTTGGTTGGGAGTCTATTTTCTAGATCATTCTACGGATTCAAATTTTCATATTTGTAACACCGGAAATTACTATTTTACTACAGTATGATCTTGCTGTCCTAAACTAGACATATGGTTATTTTATCTCTTTATGAGTTATCTTGCACCCGTACATATTTATCTTACAACTTGAACTTGTTACTTGATCATATTATGATGTACTTGCTTGTTTCGTGACACATACATGCTTCTGTGACATTAATAATAAAATTAACCAAGCCGGGGTTTAAAGGGACAGATCTAATAGTGGATAATTCAGAAACGTGTACTCGGAAGGGAATCTATTGATTCTATGTGATACTTGGCTTGATACTTGATTACTTGAGGCTTGATTTCACCACTTGAGGCTTGTTACTTGATACTTGAGACTTGGCTTGATACTTGTTACTTGAGGCTTGATATTTCACTACTTGAGGCTTGATATTTCACTCTTAAGGCTTGTTCACTTGATACTTAAGGCTTGATACTTGATACTTAATTTCTTGAGGCTTTTTCCTGAGTACACTGCCCTATATGGTCCACTATGAAATCTAAAACGAGATTACATTGACTGTAGCAACCATGTGATAAAAGGATGGTACATGAAGTGCTACTTAGATAGTAATAATACAAGACTTGAACATGAGACTTGATACATGACACTTGATAGTTGATTACATGATACATGAGACTTGATGCTTGAACATAGTGCTTGATACTTGATACTTGCTACTTGTACTTGACTACTTGACACTTGTTTACTTGTTACTTGATTTCGTGATACTTGATTCGTGATACTTGTTACTTGTTTACATGATACTTGTTTCACTTGACACTTGATTCATGCCACTTATAATTGTTCATCTTGCCATGTTAGTAATCTATTTTGTTATCATGCTTATTCCATACTGTTTGTTAGTTTTTTCCATGTACTTGTATCCTGCATTACAAGCGGCCCGTAACTTGCATTGACGGGTACTTGTTTTCTTTTTCCTATTCTTGCAATTGTTAAATTGCAGATTTTGGAGAACATGTTTCATATGGTATTGGTGATATGAAGTACTAGTGCTGGATTTCATTATTATTATTTCTTGTAGCTTGCTTGAACAATTGTATTTTGATACTTGGATTTATTTTGTTTTTGGGCAATGTGACCCAGGATATTTGACTTATTTAGATCATGATTATTTGACATTAATATATTTTGGTTTCAAGTATTCTTATTGGTAATTAGGTTTACATGTGCATACTTGGTTGATTCTTTTGCTTCCGACACTGATTATTCTTGTGAATATTGTAAAGATTCTTGAACAGCTTACGGATAATGAAAATCATTCGCTGAGCTTTTATCACGTATCCGTATTTTGTATTCTCTCTTGGGAAGCGGGGCGTGACTGGCTTATTAGGGAACGTGAAGAAAATCTGGGGAAGACTTGGTCAAAGAAGTGGTTACTGGGTTGCGGGTTATGATCCAATAGGACAGGTATGAGGGTTCTATAGGGTATATTGGGTAGAAAACCAAATCCAACAAGATAGAGTTTAAACAAATAGAAAATTCAGGACATGAAATGTAATAAATTGGAAACAATAAATCATCCAGAGATAAAAATAATTTGCAGACAAAAGAATCACAGAAGAATCAAACAAACAGATGGATATATAAATACTGGAAAGAAGTACAATACACGGTTCGGGAAAAAAAAGAAAGAGTACAAATATATAGAATACACTGGAAGAAAGATTACAGTACAAGAATACAGAAATGGGATACAGGAGTTACAATGTCCATATATGCCATGATCCTAGTGACTAATGCATAAATCACCATGCACATGATGCTCTTTCTAATGCACACTTGTTCGGATTCTATACCGCCCACACAACATATGTCTGAGGACAAGGGCTTAACATTCTCCCTATTGTAGGGTTTTGATATCATGCCATGCAATCCTATAACGGTGGCAAAAGTCAAGATTTAGAAACCCGCGAGTATTGACATGAGTCACGGAATCCTACACCCAACTATATAGAACCTTCATCGCGCAAACATCCCATAAGCTCGCTTTAACCCTGAAGGTTGGAGATCCATCTCCCTTCCACCCGAATATTCATAATCCTGGATTCCTCAGCCCGATTATTCATAGTCCTAGAAATAATTGATACTTGACTCGCTCCGCATGACAATCACAGTCCCAAAATCCACCGCCTAACTGCAACTATAGTCCAGGAATCCACCACTCAACTATATAGAGCCCCCTACTCATGTTTGCTCAAGCTTCGTCACAACTCTATTCTAGTGTCTGTCCCTTGTTCAGAAAGAAAACAAAACCCCATTCTAGAGCTAGTGCAACCCTATCGAACTTAACTCATTAACTTGGAATACTAGTCCCATCTGGCTAATTTCCAAAAATCCCTATTCTTACTGGCACCCTAGGTCCTACTCAACCTCTAGAACTCAACCAACTAGGACGTCGTACCCAAACCCCCTCCCCCTAGGGTTATCTATGACCACCATAAAATAACGCGAGAGAATCTGCTTGTCTCTTATAGGTCTAGTTCTATCTGTTATATCGACTTACATTTCCACAACTTTATCAATCATTAGCTTCAAGTGAGCAACACTTTTACTGTTTCTTTTTCAGTTAAAATTTCTCATTCTCAACTTGATTTGAATTTTGTATCTAAAATTTCATTATGAAGTTAATTAGTCTATAATTTTGAACTAATAGATCTCCAAAAATCTGAGTTTAGTTACCGTAAAAAATTCAAAATTATACACCTTCCAAAACAGGAATAATACAGTTCTGAATAAGGGGTTATTTATTTCCTAAATATGAAATTATTTACTCTAAAAGCTAAAAATATTAACATTGAAATCTTAATTTAACCTAACAAATCTCAACTAAAATTAACTCCAAATTGTAATCCCACAATCACCATAAACCACTCTTAATTGAATCCAACTCTTACTTCCCACCCGATAATCACAGCAATCAAGAATTAATTAGCTACTAATTTGAACCTAAACATGAATTAGTTTCAGTTTCATCTTAGTCCATCATCCAATCTAAAATGACATGGTCCCTTCATCAAACCAGACTCGAAAAGTCCTCACATAGACACGTAAAGAAAAATACAAACCAATTAACTGATCCGCAGACTCGTTAACAAAAAATAAAGAAGCAAATTACAAAATCCTCAATTAAAACCTGAATCCAAATGTGCACAGACCATATCCAAACCCTATTGGAGATCCAGACCTGCTACTATACAACCAAGACCAAAAACTCCCCACGCAGACCCGCAAAGAAAGCAACATAAAGACACAATAAGCAACTAGGCCATAAAAGTTGGATCTATACCAGATTAAAATCAGGATTTTTAGTTTATTTTCTGTCTAAAAACATCAACAATTATCCATAAAAAAATCTTGAAATTTATTTCATGGAACACTGCCTTTTAATGGGTTTTTATATCACATTTTGAGCATATTAATCATAGCCATTCGAAATTTAAATCTACAAACATAATGTAACACCCCGCAAAATTGAATTATTACAATTTTGCAGCATATGTGTTACACACGCGTATTTGTGCCGTTACATGTAATATCTGCAACATTATTAATATAATTTTTGTTTACGTATTTTGTATTTCGATTGTTATGGACATTTTTCGTTCTCTCAAATTTATTTTATATATGAACATTTATTGACACGTGTTTTTCTTTTTAGGGACGTGCTGATTATGTTGTTGTATTTGTGTAGAATTAATGAAATGTGCATAATTTTTTTCATTATGATTAATTCGAACTAGTTTTATTAAATCCATGTTAAATTGAGTAACATATGTAACTTTATTAAATAAGATTCCTAATATTTAGTGTGTAGTTTATGTGCATATACAAACACATCACGAGCACGTGTTTCTCACCCACACATTTTGACCCGCCAATTTGAGAATGAGAGGAAAATTAAATTAGTTTAAAGGGCTTTAAGTTAATATGATTAGTGTGGACCCCCCCCCCCCCCCCCCTCCCCTCCTAATTGTCCTATCTACATATAGTGCCGACCAAAGAAAAAGGTAAAAGACTAGGTTCTGTTTTCTTTTTGTGTGGGTGAGGAGCTTTTGGAGTTGAGGAGAAGAGGCTTGGAAATTTTCTAGTGCAAGGAAATCATAAAAAAAAAGTGGGTGAATCTACTGTTTTATAATGCTTTAGTAGATTACACATGCTTAGCCGTAATTATATAAATGATGATTAAATTCATATGTGAAATGTATATGTGTAGGAGTGTTCTCAAATTTTTTTCTAAATTAATATAGTAGTGATTTAGTTAGAATTAACATGTAAAATGATGATTAGATTTCATGTTTGTGAAAATGTCATATGTGATTGCTTCTTTAAATTCAAGCCATTGAATGAATGATTGTTCATGTGATTTAATTTATTTGAACTATGAGTATGATCAAATTTATACATGCGAAGTGTATGAGAATTTCATATTAGATAGGAGTATATTGGTATATGCATAAATTTATGTCGAAGTACACTAGATTAAGTAAAAATCTTTCTATGGAAATTATACTATGATTATAAATTTATGTCGAAGTACACTAGATTAAGTAAAAATGTTTCATACTATGATTTCTATGCATAGAAATCATAGTATAATGCGAATGATTATAAAATCTATTTACGACTAAATTTTTATCTTAGTTATGAAACTTAGAGTTCAACTTCAAATTCAATTGTGTTACGATTGTAAGCACAAACAGAGGCTTGAAACCTAGTTTGTGGGTGTGAGTTATGATGCTGTGTACAGTGTGTCGGGTTGTCGGTTCGAATCCTGAGGTATTCCTTTCCTTTTTTGAAAATTTTAATTTAACCAAATTAGGAGACAGAACCCTCATATAAATTTTAAGGGGGGTTTGTTATGTGAAAGATAGGTTGGCTGACTGGTTTGAGTGGCGAAATCAGTGCCCTGGTTCGAAACCTGCGTTGCACCGTTTTTTTTTATAATAACTTTCTCCTTTCATTTTGTTTGATAAGGAGTTTAATTTAAAATTATAATGTATTTTTTAAATGATTTGGAAGTGAATATATAAATAAATTCAAAGTCTATTTAGGGACAAAAATTAAACTATAAAATTAGTTTTGATTACAAGGATGAAGTTTTAATTGTTTGATCTACAATTATTCTACAGTTATATATATATTTTAAAGTATACTCGATTTGGAGTTTGTTTGTAATTTAATTTGGTGGATGAAGTAAGGTTTAAGAAAAGCTATTGATTTGAGAAATTTGGACTATAGTTGGTTATTATTAAAATAACGTTTCATCGAAAATTTCTTCATAATGGGTGAAAAAACTATCTTATTGTTTTGAGATTGACAAATAAAAGGAAATATATAAGGGAATGAAATGAGTTATGAATGAATAGAGAATTTTTATAAAATAGGTTGAGAATAACCTGACAAATTTATGATTTTAATCAGTTTCATTCTAGAGGCTGAGTGAAACCTCATATGCCAGCAAATTATGATAAATAAAAATTTTGAGAAATGGCTGATGTTGGCCAACGTTCTCGGTGAGTTAGTTTAAGTCCGGCAGGGTAAGCTAGCTATTGGTCATAATAACTAAAATTGGACTAAGGACAGGTACTAGAAAAGGAGGTGTGATGAAGCTTGTGCAAATCTGAGTAGAGGGCTCTCTATAGTCGGGGGGATGTATTCTAGGACTATAGTTACAGTCGGGCGGATGTATTCCGGGACTGGGCTCTACATGGTCGGGCCGATGTATTCCGGGACTTTGGTTATAGTCGGGCGGATGTATTCTGGGATTGCAATTTTTATGCGAGATGAGTCTCAATTATTTCCCGAACTATGAATAATCGAGTGGATGTACTCCGGGATAATGAATAGTCAGGTGGATGGGAGAGGGATCTCCACTATTCTGAGCTAGAGCAACGCTTACGGGATGTTTGCGCGATGAGGGTTTTGTATGGTTGAGCGGTATTCTGGGATTGGAGCCAATATTCGCGGAATGTCTAATTTTTTTTCTTCACGGTTTTATGTTTGCATAACGAGGAATTGAACCCTATAATGAGGAGTACGCTAAGGGCTTGCTCTTGGACCTATGTAGTATGAGATGCATAGAATCCGAACAAGTGCGGATTAGATTTTCATTGTATGTTTAAGCGTACACATTAGTCATTAGGTTCAAATCATACACCGACATATGAAATTAATTCAATAAATAAATTAAGGATTTCTGTTCTATTGGCAGAACATAAATAAAATTCCAAAATTGAGATAAAAAAAGGAAGGTTTCTTTAGTAAATAAAAGAACAATTTAAGTAGGGCTCGTCCCTTGTTTATTGCCGAATTCCTACAACAAAATATGAAATGAAGTTGAAAGTAAATTAAGAAATTAAGATTAAGTGTGAAATGAATAGAACAAGAAAAGAGCAAATTAGGTTACTCAAAAATGAATACTAGTTACATTTTTATTTATTTTATTATTTTTATTATTAACCTTTTTTTTTCTAAACATGCTTAGGATAGTCACATTTTCTGTTTCTGCATTCAAGTTTGTGATTGTTAAAATAGAGAAATCATTGTATTATAACATTGCGTCAGTTGTATGCAACTGATGTGCCCGCAGTTTTCAAGTTGCTGGATTCGGATTAGTGAGTGACATGGGCATGAGTTTTATGTCGATGGATATTACAGAATTGAAGATGTTCGATGTAATAAATTGTATTTCTTTTTATAATTTTTCGGTGCGTATTATAAAGAATAACATTGCAATGAAAAAGTTTTAAATTCCTTATATTTTTGTGCGAAAATAAAGTAAAGATCCTGGTTGTGCTACAAATTACCTGTATTTGAAATTCAGGGCGTTACACACAAACACATCACTTAATATCAAAGTTTCTTTCTTCTGCATAATAGGAATTATTTAACAACATGGATATCTCTAGTAAGAATAAAGTCCGTAATAAACTTCATATCCATATAGAGATCTACACTCGATCAAGGAAAGCATGCATAGCTAGTACTTGCATAATAAATCATACCATGATAGATCTATTGTAACACCCCGAATTCTATTTACATATAATTCATAGTACAACAGGATCTTGTACTTCATTTCGTACAATTTTATAAGGAAATTAAAATATTTCTTTTATTACACAACAATGTTTATTACAAAGTTACACAACGGAATAAAATACAACATGAATTACAAATCTAATATCAGCAGCTTAAATATATTCTTTATCATCAACCGTCTTTAAGTCCTTGCCAATCCAATCAAGCCCTGCACTGAAAATCTGTGGGCACGTCAGTTGCTTACAACCGACGCAATGTTATGAACAGCGATTCTCTCTGTGCTGTATTATAACGAAATCTCTTACTTTAAAAAATACAAACTTGAATGCATATAAAAGTGTAAGAGTGACTATCCTAAATATGTCAGTGTATGATATGACTTAATGCCTAATGCAGATATTATACTACAATGATACTAATGCATACTTGTTCAGATTCTATGCATCCCATACTACATAGGTCCGGGGGCAAGCACCTACGTACTCCACATTATAGGGTTAAATCCCTCGGCATGAAATCCTACTATGGTAAAAAAAGGTTTAGACATTCCACGAGTATGGAGACCAGTCCCGGAATCCACCGCCTGACTACACAGAATCCTCGTCGTGCGAACATCCCGCAAGTGCTGCTCTAGCCCCGGAATATACTGGAGATATGCCTCCTATCTGCCCAACTAATCATGATCCCGGAATCCACTGACCGATCAATCATAATTCCGGATTTAATTGAGGCTCGTCTCGCTCCGCAAGCAACCACAATCCCGGAATCCACCGCCTGACTGGGTCTATAGTCCCAGAATCCACCGTCTGACTATATAGACTCACCCCACTTACATTTGCCCAAGTTTTATTACATCTCTACTTAGTGCCTAATCCTTAAATTTAAACATGAATAAATAATACTACCAAGAGTTAGCTTACCCTCCTACCGGTCCTAAACCATACAACGAGAACGATAGCCCATAACGGCCCTTTCTCAAAATCAATAATCATTTCCAGTACTTTTGCCGGTACCTAGGTCTCACTAAGCCTCTAGAATCAACATCTTTTCATGTTCAACATTATGGGGTACGCATACCTTTATAATTCATTTTCTCAATTTCATGTATTCATATTTCATTCGATGCTTTCATTCATTCTCATTTACTAACAACAAAGTAAAATCTCAACCTATTTATTTTCATAATGCACTTTTCATATTCATCAAAACCTCCTTAATACAAGTTAATAAAGATTAAAACATAATTTCTTAAAATTCATCATTGAAACCCATCTCATCACTTTCTTTTGATTTATTTTAAACCAATTCCTAACGTCATTAACCATATATATTTTTCTTGAGTTCACATCTCATCTAAGTATGAATATGATCTTTATTTTTCCAAAGTATAACTTAAAACAGCGAGAACATATTTTCAATCACCTCGTTTACGTATCATTTGCAAAACAATAAATTCAAAGTCAGAAACTGCATTTCATGCTATTTGTCAAAATCGTAGAAAATCATATACTTCACAAAATTTTGCGTTATTTATATCAAAATAAAGGTGTATAAGTCTACTAAAATTTTTTAGTTAAATGTTTCCACAAAATACTGTATCTATAACCCTGAATTCTTCGAAATATACAGTAGGGTCGAAATACTGAAATACTGCCACTGTACAGTCTTGGAAAATTCATATACAATTCAATTCTTTGTGAAAATTTGATTTCTTAGACTTTTTAGAAAGGTTCTACTACAATTTCTTAGTTCTGAATTTCTCATGTTTTTTTCATTTACAATGCTGAATTGATCAAAAACCGAAATGTGTACAGATTTCCAGCAACCGGTCAACTACTAACAAGTTCTGAGTTTAGATTTTATTAAAATAATAAACGACCTCCAAATATTATGAAATTTTAAAGGGATGTTCCTGACACATACAAGATGCTCTAAAAAAAGATTTAGCTTTAAATTCCAACTATTTTATTAAGCATGATTTTCTGATGTGCAAACAAAATTCAAAACAGAAACTTTCTTTGCATGATTTAGAAACTGTGTACAAATTCATATCCAATTCATTCAATATAATCATAATATATTACCATGCAACCAAACAACATCATTTCAACTTATCTACAAGATAATCTTTCAATTAGCATGCACTTTCATTTTAAATGTCATCATCACAAATTAACCACTACTCATATGTATATTCAATTTTAAATATCAATTTTCCTACACATGCATGATACAAAATTTTAGAAAGTTCAAGAAGTTACCCACCTTATTTGAAGAAAGAAAATGAACTCCTAATAGATAGCTCCTACCTCCAAGAATGGGACTTCCTTCTCCTCCTAGCAAGCTTTCCAAGCAAGATCTCATACAGCTTATTTTTTCTTTTCTTCTCTTTCTTTTCTTATCTTTCTTATCTTTCTTATCTTTTTTTTTTTTTTTTTGATTTTTGGTGAAAGATTTCATGACGAAAAGGTGTGGTATTTATATGGTTAAATGGGTGAATGAAGAGACACCCATTACCCAAAATAAAAATGCCCATTATCAAAATTAAACACCCACCACCATTACTATCAAAAACACCAAACTCTTCATCTCCTTCATGAATTGGCCAACTCTTGGATTTCCTACATGTGCACACTTCTCATTCATTTTTTAAATTATTTGTTTATAGCCTAGATGTGTATACTTGTTACATGACAAGTGTAGGATTAAAAGTGTTTATTGAAAAAAAGGTAGATTAACTAATGGGTTTATCTTTTAATTAGTGTCTTCTCTTTCAATTAACTTAGTGGGCTTTAAAATAATCTTTAGGCTTATGGGTTTTTAATAGAATAAAAATAACAAAATGTGAAATAAAATGAGAAAGAAATGTGCATTACATCTTAGAAACTTTTAGAAATAAAATGCACAGAAAGATTTACGTGCAATGCACATAAAAATATTAAATTTAATTTGGGAGAATGAAAACAGTCAAAACACAAAATTTGTATATGTAATAATGTTACGTATATTTCATGTAACGGAAAATATATGTAATCGACACGTGTATTGAAAATACGTGCAATATACGTAAAACACAAAGATTAAAATAAATATTTGAATTGGCTAAAAATAGGATTGAAATGAATTTTGAGAAAACGAAAAACATATAAATAATCAGAATATAAGATGCGTATGACATTTATATAAAAATAGGTTACGAATATTACTCGTAACGGTACAAAATACACGTGCGTAACACACGAGGACAAAATTGTCATTACCCAATTTTGTGGGGTGTTACATCTATGAATACCTACTAAAGTTCAAAGAGAAACACCCACCTCAAATGAAATTTATTCTTGAACAAATCCTCCCAAGCTAACCTTCTGCTCCAAACTTAGAACCTCCAAGAAATTAGCCAAATAAGCAAAGAAAAGAGAGAACCTTTTTACTCCCTATATATGGCTGGGATTTAGTTGTTAGGTTTTGGGAGATTTTTCACATTAATTCTCCATTAATTGCATAATTCAATTATAGTGTCTACAACAACCAATTGATTTGTTTCCAAACAAACTTGATTTTCCAAAGTCTATTCTTATTTCCTAATCTATTGGCTGGCCATTTAGTCCAACCCCTTTTTCTGTGTAGGCTTGGTTTGGATCGGGCTCAAGGGCTCAAAAAGAAAAATAATCTTTTGTTAAATAAACTCCTAATAACAAAAATAGCCCAAAATACTCTCTATTCAAAAATAATAGAATGAAATAAATGTAAATAAATAAATAATAAAATGATAATAGATGAATAATACAAATCAAAATTTTATGTTTTTATGCTCGTGCATTGCACGTACCGTAGTGGAAAAAATAACATAACAAAATATTGTTTTATTTTTGCCAGAAATTATAAGTCCTTTTCCTTAGAATAGTTATGTCCCCAGAACTACACTTAGTAAGGGGAAACCACAAAAATATACCGAGTTACACAAATAGTTCAGGGAAGTCGCTCTTCGTATCTTCAGATTCACAATTAGGTTCTTCGACCAAATGATTCCTCCATACACCTTGTCCATTGATATAACCTTTCTTTTCAATAACTTTTTCCATCAATCCAAAATCTCCACCTGTAATATCCTAAACTTTTATTAATTGAGAAATTGTTGATTTTTCATGTTGTGCACGTACAAATTCTTGTACATATTTTTCTTATAAAAAAATTATCTCTTTTATAACATGAACAAACAATTAATTTTCTTTCTTTTTCTTTATTTTCTAAAAAAGCCTATTTTAAAAGCCTTAACTTGTTTTTCTAATTTAAGCCCACCCTATTTAATTAAATGTTTTATAAATAACCCATGAGTCTAAAAGCCCACTATTTTGAAGCCCACAAATTAATTAACCTTTTAATTGTGATAACTTGTAGTGTAGATACTTTTAGTAAACTATAAATTAATTTATGATGTACAACTTATTAGGAGGGAGAACTAGATGAGACACGTGCATGCACTAGTGTGTACAATGCACACCCCATGGGTGGCCGGATTGTGGCATGGAGAGATGGAGGGAGTGGAGTTGTGTTGAGGGGTAGTTATGTGATCATGGAAGTTACTAGAACTTCCCATTTCATCTTGATCCTTGATCTCTATCTCCTTGATTAAATCCTAGCCATCTATTCACATCCCAAAAATGTATAAATACCCCTAGTTTCTTCTCATTAGTACACTAGAAATTATTAACAGAGAAAAAGATTAAAGTGAGAAAAGATTGAGTGAGAAAAGATTGAGAAGAAAAGATTGAGAAGTAAAAGATTGAGTGTGCATTTTGTTTGTGTCCCTTCAAGTAGAGGCCGGCCATTTCACCAAAGGAGCAAGGGAGGCTCGGGTTCCAATCAAGCACAAGGAGGAGACGAGTTGGCAGCACAATCTAGGAGGAGAAGGCTACTTTCGAGCATTCTAGGAGATTCTAGGAGCTTTTTATTTCGTTTTCTCCAATAAGTGGGTGTTTCTCATGTTTCTAATCTAGATACCATGCTAGGAATGTATGATAGAAATACTAAAGGAAAACTAAGTGAAATTGGCCTCATGTTTGCTTATTTAGAAAAAGGATGGTAATTAAGAGAATGCTTGACAATTTGATTGCTAGTTATTAAATTGTGGATGAATGTGCTAAAATATATCATATTGCCATGCTATATGTTTTGAAATATACTTTATTGAGAAATTTGTGTTCATGAGATGAAAAATTGATTAAATGCATCTTGTAAGTTGATTGTTTAAATTAAAGCAACACTATTGTAGAAAGATGGAAAGTTTGTGTTCTAAAATGTTGTAGGGTGTTAATAAGTAGAAGAATAAAGAAATAAAGTAGTTTTGTGAAAATTTAGAGTCTAATTTTGTAGATATGTGATTTGTCCTCAATGTCGAAGTTGTGGACATAGAACATGAAATAGGACAAAAAGTCTTGTTTTATAAGGCAAATAATGATTATAAAAATACCGGTTGTCTGTAATTTTATATAGTTTATAATCTGGAAAGTTTTGATTCAAAAAGAGAAGAAAAAGAACTAAAAACGTTTTGAGAATTATGAAAAAAAATTTAAAAATCAGCAGAGAACTATATCAAAAACAACCCAACTTATTTGAGGCGATCTGGTCCCTTAGACCAAGTGGTTAAGTGTGCAGTGGCATTTACTGTAGCCGTGTGCTGACCTCTGAGGTCTCGGTTTCGATACTGGGCGAGAGCCTTTTACTTTTACTATTTTTTTTCTTCAAAAAATCCCGAGTACCTGAAAGTCGATTCATATGGATAATAATCCATCTCTTTTTCGCCTTAGAGGCTCTGGCTTTGTGGTTAGCAGGGGCGCCACAGTGCGGACACTGTAGTGCCACGTGGCTTGGCGTCGTGGGTTCGAATTCGGATGTGGGGGTTTCGGATTAAAAATTGATTTTTTTTTGGGAATTTTTTTAGAGTTTTTAATCAAATAAAAATTTAGAAAAAAAATACAGAAAAATTCCTGAAAATATGTAGATTTCATGGGATAATTTTCTAGGACTTTTGGTGTATTGGAATTGAAAAATTGAGACTATTTTGTAAGAAAGGACTTCTTTTAATTATTAAATTAAATTGCATTTTAGATAAGAAAAAAAATAAATGAGTTGTTTAAAGGAGTTTAAAATGAGATTTAGTAATGGAAAAATTGAAAGTCTGAATTGTGGAATTAATTGAAAATGTGAATTGAGAAATTAGTATTGATTAAAATGAGAATAAGAGAATTATGTAGAATGAATAAATTATTGAATGTGACAAGTTACAAAAATGAATTCTTTTTTGTTTATGCAAGAGACTGTACATGAAACCGAAACTGAATGTCATGATGAGTTATGAAAGATCTTATGAATATGAATACACGAATGCTATGATCATGAAATGAGAATTGTGTTAATCATGAAAGAGACTTTATGAGTATGAAAAACTCGATGTTGTGATTATGAGTTGAAATTGAGAGCTAGGGTGTAGCTAAGTTTCATACCGGCAATGAAAGAAATGTTGAGATAATATTTGAAATGAAAAAACCAAGATTGGGTCATGTTAAATGAATGAATAAGACCGGTATAGTGGGAGTGCTAACCCTAAGGGATTGATTTTGTTCATGATTCAATTAAATTAATGATTAAGTACATAGTGAAAATGTGATGAAAGTAAGAGAAAACCATAAGTATGAGGGTCATTGGATTGACGGTGTGAGAGTATTCACAGGATGTCCTATGATGCGTCATGAGTAGGACGTGGATACTTCTCCAGAGTACCATCCCGTTGGCGACACTTATGGGGTGGTCTAGTGATTACGGTGGTGCCATGTCTATGGTAGGAGGTGAAGTCACCACATGATGCCTGCATGATGAGTCATGTGTCAGTGCGTTGGGATTCTCTCCAGGGAGCGTAGATGTGGGCTCGTAACTCATAGAACACCTAGGATACTTACCGTAGTTACAGAAGTAGATTAAGTCATGGCGAGGGGTTGAACCCTACAAGATGAATAACGATTAAGGGCTTTCCCTCGGACCTATGTAGTATGGGCTGCATAGACTCTGAACAAGTGCACATTAGTGTCATGTAAAATAAATGATTGAATTAAGGACTAAGTGAACATTCACAACACGACATCAATATGCTAGTCCCCTTAGCTTTGTTTGTGATCAAGTTTATGATTGTTTAAGTATTTGAGAATTGTTATACTGTTTCCGGCATAGAAAGGATGGCAGTGTATAATATTTCGTCGGTTATAAGCAACTGACGTGCCCAGAGTTTCTATGCAGGATAAAGTACATGAAAAAGACTAAGGAGGAGTTGATGCTTAAAGAATTATTCAAGTGTTCTACGTTTTATTCTTGTAATTGTTGTAAAATTGCTTCCGCTGTACAAGTGTAAATGTAAATGTAACTCTGTTGTGAAGTAAAATTTTAAATTCCTTGTAAAATTGTACGAAGTGAAGTGTAAAGATCCTGTGGAACTTCAAATTCAGTCTTATTTGGAATTCGGGGTGTTACACCACCGGTTGGTCCTTGTAGCTCGAGTTCAGTTGCAGACCTTCCAGTAGCTCAGGTAATTGATGATTTTGGTCTAGCACATATTTCCTTAGCATGAATACTTGAAATATATTATGAACATGTGCTAATTCTTCTAGTAACTCCAGTCTATACGCCATTTTCCCATTCATTTTCAGTATCTTATACGACCCTATATATCTTGGAGCTAGTTTTCCTCCTCTTCCAAATCTGATCACACCCATCGTCGGAGATACCTTCAGGAAAACATATTCTCCTTCTTCAATCTCCATGTCCCTTCTCTGAACATCTGCGTAGCTCTTCTGCCTACTCTAAGCCTTGACTAATCTCATCGAGATTCACTCGATATTCTCTGATGTTTGTCGTACAATCTCCGGCCCACATATTTGCCATTTTCCTACTTCATACCAACAAACAAGTGTTCTGCATTTCCTCCCAGACAATGCCTCATATGGTGCAATTCCAATACTAGCCTGATAACTGTTGTTATCGAAAAACTCTACCAGTGCCAAGTACCTCTTCCAGCTTCCTCTGAAGTCCATGATACAAGACTTCAACATGTCTTCAAGTACTCGATTCACCCTCTCTGTTTGTCCATTTCTTTAAGGATGGAAAGCAGTACCGAAGTCAGTCATGGTTTCCATAGCTGTATGTAGACTCATCCAAAAGTGCGAACTAAATCGTACATCCCTATTTGAAACAATCGTTACGAGTACTTCGTGCAGTCTTACATCTTCGATACACAATTCTGCCAATTTCTCTAGCGACCAAGTGAACTTCATTACCAATAAATGAGCTGGTTTTCTTAATTGATCCACTATCACCCATATCGAGTCATTTCCCTTCGGACATCTAGGCCAACTAGTGATGAAATCCATGCTGATATTCGACCACTTCCACTTCGGAATAGGCAAATATTGCAATAAACCTCCGGGCCTCTGATTCTCTACCTTGACCTGCTGACAGGTGATGCACTTTGCCACAAAATCTGCTACATCCCTCTTAATACATGTGCCACCAAAGTGCTGTTTAATATCTTTATACATCTTGGTACTTCTAGGATTTACCGATAGAAAGGTGGTGTGCGCTTCCTACAGAGTACTGTCCTTTAAGTCCGTCCTTTTGCACACACAACCTCTCTCTGAACCAATGTAATTCATCACTCATTCAAAACTCTGACAATCTGCCTGCAAGAACTTGATCCTTCATCTTCTGTATCTCTAGATCAGATTTCTGACCTTCAATAATGTCACGCCCTGCTTCCCAAAAATACGGAACACAAGCACGTGACATTGGGCCAACGAATGACTTGCGTCATCCATAAGTTGTTTACCCATCCAAATCAACAATATAAACAATACAAAACAATTACGCAGACAATAATAACAACCACATGAACAATAATACTTAGAATAAGACAATATGATATAACCAAATATGATTATCCAATATCTGGAAACAAATAATATCCGGATCATAAGCCCAATACAATAATAAATCCAAACACAATGATAATAAGTGTCAATACAATAAGTTCAATGAAATAACATTCAACTAGAAAGCAATAAATTTTTAGAAAGCTTGTTCTCCAATTTCAGAATGTAATTCTTCTTGATCACCTGTGAACACTTCATCTAAAAAGAGGAGAATTTTTTTTCTTAAAGCAAGTCATGGACTGTAAGTAGAGAAAGCAAAGAAACAATGGACTAACGATATAACAATGAATTCAATGGATCAATAGGACTCAATAATTGTAACACCCAGCAAAATTGGAAATGACAATTTTGCCCTTCGCGTGTTATGCACGTGTATTTTGTACCGCTACGGGTAATATCCGTAACGTATTTCACTATGTATTTTTGGATTCTGAGTATTTATGCATTTCCCGTGTTCTCAATTTTTTTTAATCCTATTGAAGTCAACTCAAATATAAATTTTTAATCTCTAAATTTTTACGTGCTTTATACGTGTTATCGACGCACGTATCGATTATGTATTTTCTACTACTACGTGTAATATTTTCTATGTGTGTCAACTATTTATTTTATGACTTATTCGAATTTGTTTTATAAATAAAAATTTATTTTTCTCTTATTTTAATTAAAATACTTTTATACGTGCGGTGCACGTGTTTTCTATGTACGTAGTGATTACGTTGTGGAATAGGTAAAAATTAATAAATATATTTTTCTTATGCTGTATTTCGATTACCTTTAAATATTTTTCCATTGATAAATTCGATTTCGTATTTTGATATTTTACGTGTGACGCACGTGTTTGCGGTGCACGCATTTAGGCGTATTATTTTTCAAAATGAAATTTCGGAAGTGTGCGTGTTTATCTTATTTGTGCACGATGAATCAAATTTATAATTAAACTAAACTAGTTTTACTTAAATATTTCCTATATATTATGAACCTCTATTTTAAATTCAATATATATATATATATGTATATGTATGAATGAAGTGTGTGCAAGTGCGATGCACGTGCACGTGTTGAGCATGGGAAGAGAGTGGCTGGCTGTGTTTGGAATGGAGGGAAATGTTTGAATTATACTAGTGTCTTGATGAGTGGATTAGTGGGTGTTAGTGGGCACTTAGCTAATATAACTATCTCCTAAATCCACTTTATAATCACCCCACACCTACACTCTCTCCTCATCTCTCCCTTCTTTCTTTTCTGTCAGATCCAAAACCGCCCATCCAGCCAAATTTCTGTTAACATACAATATATATATATATATATATATATATATATATATATATATATATATATATATATATATATATATATATATAAGCATGTATATATATACGTATGTAGGTATATACATATATGTATATGAAAAAGAGAAGGAGGTACTGTTTCCTGTTGCTTGGCCGAAATGGAAGTTGGGGTTTTCATTGTGCACGGATTTTAAGAAGGTGGATTGGAGATTCTCTTGGAGTTTTATTTCTAGGGATTAATTGAATACTTCAATGCTTCTTTGGGTGGGTGTTTCTTAAATCCTTTCTAATTTAGGAGTAGGATGCATGCTAGTTGATACATGGTTTAATTATTAAATTTTGATTTGGTAGGATGAATATAGATGGCATGATCTTGATTTAATTGTGTTATGATGTGTTGAAATGCTATTGTGAATCAAATAAATGACTAGAACTATTATAATAGTGAAATATGGAAATAGTCTCATTAATATATATTTTATGAGTATAAGGAATTTTTTTTATAAAGAAGTTTTGATGAAAGACAACTTTCTATTTGGAAATTTGATAATGTGAGTTCTTTAATGCAATTTAGGAGAAAACTTTATTACATTGTCAAAATAAGAGTTTTTAAGATTTAATACATGCTGCATATTTTGCTACTATCATCGATTTTCTATCTCTGCAAAGCTTAAATAAAATTGCATACAGTGCATACAGTGCATAAGTTTATTTTTCTACATTGCTATTGAGCCTTTGCTTCTTTGCTACTTCAGTCTTATCCATACAGTGCATGTGCATAAGTTTGTGTTGCTACATTGCTACTGAGCCTTAAGCCTTTGCTTCTTTGCACACTCTTTTTTATTAAAATTTCGATTTTTACTCAAGTGACTGAGGATCAGTATAAGAGGATTTCGAGTTCATCTCATATTAGATAATCACTCTGGTCTTTCTGGTCTTTGGGTGCGCTTTGGGTTTGTCACTGTAGTTGGGCGGAGGGTTTGGTCTGGGTTCGAATCCGACCACTGCCCTTTTTTTTTGCCTTTTTGATAGTTTGAGTTTTTACTAGTTTTAAAGTGCAATAAAAATTGGAAAAAAATTCTATTATTTCTCTAAAATTATTTAGACTTTATAAAAAATATTTCCACAATATTTTGATACATTTTGTGAAATTTGGAAGTGGATTTCATAATAAAACTATGGGATGAAGAACTTGATAATTTTTTCTTAAAGTGTGGTTTTTGTATAATTAAAGAAAAATAAAAATTTGGAATGCAATTAGATTTCTTCTAGATGAGATTTTATGGTTATTAACATTTGATTAAGAGTGTAGCGCCCTGAATTTCCAATATGATATCTCAGAAATATGTGGCACAATTCCTAGCATCAACCTTAATTGTAATAGTAAACATAGCCAAAACACAGATAAATTTTTCAACTTTTATTACATTAATTCTTGACAAAACATAGCTGAAAACATACACCTTGAATTACAAATTCTTTATTTTACCACACATTCTTTTACAATTTACGTAAGCCATAACATTATTCTAACTCAAGCATCCAAATCCCAAGCTATAGGTACCTACCTGTAAAAACATAAGGCTCGAGATAATCCTAACCCCCAAAACTACAGGGGTCAGCCATAACGATGTGAGAGACATAAAAATAAATGCAACATAAAAAAAACACAAGGCATAGAATCATAAACAACATGTATCAACAGCAAGAATAACTCAAATAAGAAATAACAATAAATAAAACATGAAAACATCAAGTGAAACTAAACTAAGTGTAAAGTGTAGAAAAACAGAAAACAACATGCATAAAACCAAGTTAAGAAAACACCAATATTATATGCTGACTCTCTAATGCATACTTGTCGGATTCTATGCATCCCACTTTACATAGGTCCAGTGCAAGCCCTTATTGTTCTCCACTTGATAGGGTTTAATCCCCCGTTATGCAACTAATCCTCGTACGATGACTACTACGAGATTTAGACATTCTGCAAGTATTAGTTCTTGCCCTTGGAGTACTGGAGGCCAATCCCACTCCGCAGATCATTCTGTGTCCCTTACGTCCATCGTCCCTGAAAACTGGAGATTGCCGCACTCCGCAGGTCATCCTGGAACCCTCATTGCACAAACATCCCATGAGCGTCTCTCTCGTCCTCGGAATACTGGAGATCAATCCCACTACGCAGATCACTCTGTGGCCCTTACGTCCATATTTCCAGAATACTGGGAAATATTTCACTCCTTGGATCATCCTGGAGTCCATAACTCACGTTTGCTCTCATTTCACCATATCACCATCTAGTACCTGTCCTTATCTTGTTAAGTTAATTAATTATTTATTGGATTTCGAATCTCTTAGAGTTGGTGTACCCTACCGAGCTTAACTCAACTGGACAATAACCAAATCTCAACCACCGGTAGCTAAGGCCCCACTCAATCTCTAAAGACTCATCAATACCAAAACTTTCAGTAAAACTCATAAATTCATCATCAAAACGATTATATGAAGAAAACTTCTTAAATCAACCAAAATCCAAATCTATATAATGTACTCATAAAATTCCAGAATTCAAGTAAAATATTAAACTCATTGTTACCATTGATTTCGGTGTGGGCGCAATCAGATGAACTTGTAGGTTCGTGAGGAATCGAAGTGGTCAAACCTGACCCTTTCCACTATTATTGGGCTGGCTCCTTGCTGCTCCTATTGACCTGCACAAACGTTCGAAACACTGGGGTTGATTCCGGCGACGAACCTTCAGACGCTCTTGTCAGTACTCAGAAAAGAACATGAAAGAGCTTTAGGTAGGAGAAGAGTGATGACCTTGTAACGATAGGAGGTAGGGGGTTTTTATAGTCGTCGTGGGGATCTGCTTCGGGATAAGAATGAATCCCTACACCCCAGTGTGAATGGATAGAAGTGGTTAAAACCACCTCCCGTAGATAAGGATGAGCCAGGATTTCTTCATATCCTGCTGAACTGGTCCTTAATGGGTTGGGACCCGTACCCAGTCGAATGGATCCGTTTATGGGTTATTGGGCTTCATAAGAGAAGCCCATTTCCCATTTTGGACATGTCTGTAGGTGAAATTACCATTTTGCCGTTGTAAACTTTAAGATTCATTCCTGATCTGAACGAACTCTATTTAATCCCAATTTTAGCCATATCACGAGCCCCCCACTCCCAAAGACTGTTAGCCACAGCCTTTGGGGAGTAGTTTTGTCGTTTCAAGGGCTAACGTGAATTTTTCGGAGTTCTTAAATGGTGTTCGAATTTTTGTTTGAGGAGTAATGGTGTTTTTCTGAGCTAGCTATATGCCCAAGATTGTTCTTAGGCTCTTCAGGACTCTTGGTGAATTTTCCCGATTTTTTAATTATTTTTCGAATCGTTTATTTAATTTTGCAAAGCGATGATTTATTTTTCGAGAGCACCAATTAATTATTTTAACCAATAATTATTTACCAAGAGGCTCAATAATATTTTCCCAAATTTATAATTATTCTTTAGAATTTTTAATTTATTTTCCTAAATTTTTAATCATTTTTTTGCATTTTTTAAATAAATAATTTGAATTAATAAATAAATAAAAAAAATTAAATCACCGTATTTATAATGTGGCACGATCTGGGGCGTCCATTAGCCATCGATGCAAACATCTGAACGATCAGACGGTAGATCAGTGCTTGGAGACATGGCTGAATCTGGGACGTTGATCAGATTGCGATGTGAATTTTGAGGTGATTAGACGACGTACGTGGGCTTCCAGTTCCCCCCCTTTTTCGTTCGGGACCACATTTGTTCGACGAGTGGTGGCAAACGTGACGGCGAACGTTGAGAACGTGTCGAACGTGACGTTGAACGTGGCGAAGGGGTCGAATGTGACGTCGAACATGGCAAATGTGACGTCGAACGTGGTGAACGTAATGTCAAGCGTTGCGAGCATGGCGAACGTGGCGAACGTGTCGAACGAGATGTCGAATGTGGCGAGCGTGTCGAACATGGTGAACGTGTCGAACGTGGTGAACAACAGGGGAGCGACACGTGTCAATGGGGCCATTGACTGGTCAACGGCTTTCACTCATAATACGGTTGGAATCACGTCTGTTTGACGACCAGTGACGAACATGTTGAACGTTCTGTTGAACGTGGCGAATGACTGGACAACGACACGTGGCACAGGCAAGGTTGACTGGTCAACGCATTTGTCTCCTTTTTCGTTCGGAAACACTTCTGTTCAAAGACTAGCGGCGAACGTGTCGAACGACTAGGGGATGACATATGGCGCTGGCAGCGTTGACTGGTCAATGCATTTTGCTCACTTTTCGATAGGAATCACGTCTATTTGATGACCAGCGGCGAACGTGTCGAACGTGTCAAACGACCAGGGGACGACACGTGGTGCTGGCAGCGTTGATTGATCAACGCATTTTGCTCATTTTTCGATCGGAATCACATATGTTCGACGATCAGCAGCGAATGTGTCGAACGAGGCATCGAACGTGTCGAACGACCAGGGGACGACACGTGACGCTGGCAGCATTGACTGGTCAACACGTTTTGCTCATTTTTCGATCGGAATCACGTCTGTTCGACGACCAGCGGCGAACGTGTCGAACAAGGCGTCGAATGTGTCGAACGACTAGGGGATGACACGTGGCACTGGCAGGGTTGACTGGTCAATGCGTTTTGCTCATTTTTCGATCGAAATCACATCTGTTTGTTAACCAGTGGCGAATGTGTCGAATGAGGCATCGAATGTATCGAATGACCAGAGGACGACACGTGGCACTGGCAGCGTTGACTGGTCAATGCGTTTTTCTCATTTTTCGATCAGAATCACATCTGTTCGACAACCAGCAACGAACGTGTCGAACGAGGCATCGAACGTGTCAAACGACCAAGGGACGACATGTGGTGCTGGCAGCGTTGACTGGTCAATGCATTTTGCTCATTTTTCGATCAGAATCACGTCTGTTCGACGACCAGCGGTGAACGTGTCGAACGAGGCATCGAACGTGCCAAACGAGGTGTCGAACGTGGCGAATGGCTGGTGATCATTTGAGCGGCAGGCATTTTGAAAAGCCTACCACTGCTTTGAATTCTTGGGCGGTTGGACTTCTTGGCGGTTTGACTTCTTGGCAATTTGACTTCTGCTGCTTGGTATTCCTAGCCGTTAGGACTGCGTGCCTTTTGTAATTCCCAAAGGACTCTTGAGCTTCCGGCCCAGGCCCAGTAAGCGCATATATAAATCCTTACCCTCCCTCATTTTCACCATCTGAGAAAAAATTCACTCCCCTTCTAGAGTGAGATTCCGGTGTGCTTTTCCGAACTCTGGCAATCTTTCCGACCACGCGCGTCACTTCAGAGGTAATTTATTTTTGTTTTAAATAGATGTCTAGGGTTTTGTCTGGCGAAGAGACCACTCCCTCAGATCGTGTCGAAGCAACTCCTCCGACAGCAACTCCTAGGTTCGACAAGGGGAAGGGTTTGTTGGTCGAGCCATCGCCCGTGGTAGAGACGATTGTGGAGAGAGAGAGAAGGATGGGTGAGTTTGGGAGGCACTCCATAGCCGTGTCTCGCTTGGGGAGATTCAACAGTACAGCGCCGAAGAGCTGGCACGCATCGAGCATGGCATGGCACAACACTACGAAGAGAACCAACCACGAGATCGTAGTGAGGCGAACCAAATTGTCTCCATGCTTGGCGAGGAGGACCTTTGTACTATTAGGACGTGTTTCATGATCCCTGAGGAGTTCGAGCTGCTCCTCCTTGGTCCTGGCATGGGTTTTGTTCTTCTTTCCCTCTAGATGTATGTGTGTTTCCTTACGATGCTTTGAATGTGGGTCTTCGACTTCCTCTACACCCGTTCATAAGGGAAGTGCTACGGTGGTTTGGCTTGGGCCTGATCCAATTGATGCCAAATATGTGGAGACACGTAACGGGGTTCGTACTTCACTGCCAAGCCGCTAGTATCGAGCCTCGCCTCAACATGCTCCGTAGGTTGTACAAGATTCACCAGAAGATGAAGATGGAGTACCGATTCTATCTCAACGCTCGTAAGGGTGTCGCACTAGTCGACAACCCCGACTCTTTAAAATCTTGGAGGTACAAGTACTTTTTGATTCGAAGTAGAGTGTCGAGGGATATCCCGACCGTTTGGAGGGATGATGTGCCGAGGAGGGCGAAAGCAGAACCGTCTCTTAGCTCAGAAGAAGATAGGATGGTGGAGATTCTCTTGGATCGGTCCACATTGAGTTGGAGAGAGATCTCAGAGGAGAGTCTTGGGGGGGGGTCTAAGCCTGATGAACCCTAGTACGCATTTTGCTTGTGTTTAGCTCTATCTCCTAGATTGTAAGAGTTAAGATTTTTAACATTTGATTTCTTTTGTTTGTAGGAGATCCAAGCATGGACTTCGACGCCATTATGGGTAAGCATTCGTCATTGAGCACTAGGCAGGTCGTTGAGAAGAAGAGGAAGCGCACGGTCGTTCGACCGCCACCGTCTAAGGCCTCTAGAAGCGAGAGTGGCGCCACACCCATTGTGGACTTAGAGTCCGCGACTACATTGCCCACGACTCCCTTGGAGAGTGGTTTCCCCCTCTCCACGATGCTTGCACTCGAGGCTCTTTCCTCTCACAGCGGCTGCTGAGTCGATTCTAACCGACGAGCTGAAAAGGATTTTCATCCCTGACTGGCAAGTTTGGAGGCACGACAGCTTCTTAGGGGATTCTACGAGCTGTACGAATTCTTTTCGTCATTTGGACACCCCCAAAGACGAGGCTGCAATGGAGCATGGGACTGTGGGCAACTCTGCTTTGGAGATCGCCAAGGCGCAGATGACAGTAAGTGAATTTTTGTTTTTCTTTTGCAAGATTGTCGACTCTTATTTTCACCCTTGAATCCTTTCTTACAGGCAATCTGCCACTTCAGCCACCTGGTGAGGGAAGTGGCAGAGCAAGAGAAGGAATTGAAGGCAGCCCTCAGCAGGGAGAAAGTCGAGTGGTTGAGGTCGAAGAAAGAGTTCGAAGCGGCTACTTTGCTGGCTGAATCTCAAGCCACCCAGATTGCGCAGTTAGAGGCGGCGTTGGCGAAGGCGAAGGAGAGTGCCACCTTGAAGAAAGCTGAGGCTGCTAGGGAGAGGGTGGCAGAGATGGAGAAGGCAGCCTCTGAGCGAGACACGGCTGTGTGGGAGGCTATTCGAGAGGTTGTGGCTAGAGCATAAAAGAAGGCCATTGGCTTTTTGCAGAACAATATGCGGAGGGCCTACGACACAGCCTTGAAGAATGTCGGCGAACGAGTTCCAGGGTTCGATTGCACGGGCTACTACTTGTTTCCCAATGAGGCGAGAGGAAACACTGAGGTGGATCTCGAAGAGGGGGAAGAGGTTGACGAGGAGGGGGGCAACGAAGAGGAACTCGTTGTAGGGGACCCCACAACGGCTATAGTGAGCTTGCAATAGGAAGCTAAGGAGAGTGGCCGCGAGCTTGGACCCACTAAGTTGGATCCCTGATTCCCTTAGTAGCTTTTTTTTTGTTTATAGTAGCTTTTCTTTTGTTTCTAGTTGTAGGTTTGATTGTAGTGATGCCTAATAGCGGACTGGCCACCGCTCTCGTATCTCTACTAAGTAATGAAAATCGCTTTGATGTTTCAACATGTGTGTCCTTGACTTAGCGTGAAACTATCTTGTAGCTTTAGGTAGTCTGCTTCTAAGAGATTTATCTCTCTTTTGTTCCTCACTCCAGGATAGCATGGTGTCCCATCTTCGCTCCGAGCTAGGCATCTATAAGTTGTGATTTGTTCAAAATCGGGAGAGGCTTTATAAAGCTGAGTTGGAGTTGAAACATCTGAAGCTGATCTTAGCCCATCGTGATAAAGAGATGAAGTGGTTAAAAGAAAGAATCGATGAAGCGGCGTCGGAAGGCGATGAGGGGTGCCCGTCGATGGCTTTCAGCCAAAGTTTGAGGCTTAAATTACTTCGCCACTACCTGTTTGAAGAAAAGTCTGCAAGGGAATAGCTCAAGAACGTGGTTCTTGAGAAAAGCATCATGGAGGCTCATCTTCGGAGAACAATTTCTGATGCCTCACGCGGAGCTAGCACAGCTTGACTGCCGCAGTTGAAGATAAGATTAGATAAGATTCACCGATGATGCGCTCAAAGAGCGAGATGTAGAGCTGGAGGTGAATAACGCTCGTTTGCAACGGTTGTCCGAAGGAAGCAACGTTAGGATCACCACCTGCCCTCTGTGTGAGTATGCTCAGGGTAAGCCATTCCATGAGCTAGCACTTCGCTCGCCCCCTGTGTTGCGAAATTTCGGAGATGTGCAAAGCAGCGTGGCCAGTTCATCGAGCGGAGCATCGGTTGGGGCCACTGTTAGAGTGGGTGCCGATGATGCCACTCGACTCGTTGGCCTGAGGACGTCTGGGGAGAGGGGTCGCCAGCATCATGGTGCTTGTCGTCCCCGTGTGTCGCTCAACAGGAGCATCTCGCTCCCTAGGAGGGGTTAGAACAAAATTTTGTAATCCTGTAGTATGTCTTGTTGTGAATTTTGGTCGAGTATGACTTGTATCTTCAATTGGATTTGTACCTTTGTCTTTAATGAAAATAAAGTAAAGCAATTTTTGATGAATTTCTCTTGCACTTGGGCACGGATTTTAGGAGAGTTCTCATTTTTTGTCTGGATCTGCATTTGTTAGGTGCGTGCTGGCAATTATGGCGAATGATAGGCGAGCGACACGTGACTATTGAAGCTATTGACTGGTCAACAATGTTTTGCCCATTTTTCGTTCGGAAACACGTCTGTTTGGCGCATGCTGGCGATCATGGCGAACGTGGTGAACGATAGGCATTGTCTGATGAACGGTTGAGTTGAGCTTTGTATGACTCTCGGGAAGATCCATCCTTGGAGGCAGGTTTGAGGAGCAACTCTAGGGGAGAGTTGAGCTCCGAGCCCGTTGAGAAGAAGGCCGCTCGGGAGGCCAGCGGAGTGAAGAGCCTCACCAGGCTCTAGGAAAGAGCCATTTTAGAGACAGGTTTGAGGAGCGAATCTAGGGGAGAGTTGGGCTCCGAACTTACTGTTTAAGATAGTCTCAACGGTTGTGGGAGCAATTCCGAATGTTGAAATGCTTCGTACTCGCTTATGAGCGAATAGTTAATGCGGAATCGAACCAAGTGTTGGACTCCGAACCATCATTTAGAGAGTTTCAACAGCTATGGGAGCAATTCCGAATGGTGAACCACTTCTCACTCGCTTAAGAGCAAGTAGTTGAAGTGGAATTGAACCAAGTGTTGGACTCCGAGCATGTCATTTTAAGAGTACATTAATAACTGTGGGAGCCATTCCGAATGGTGAACCACTTCGTACTCGCTTAGAATCTAGTAGTTGAAGAAGAATCGAACCAAGTGTTGGACTCCGGGATATTTTTCTTAGAGTTTTGTACGTCTCAAGCAGACCAAGTAGGTTATTATAGACAAAAAATTCCCAAGATGTAACTTGTCTTTATTAAAGATGACTTGAGTGGCTGCTTCTGAGTTGCAAGCCACTTACATTTTGAAAAGAAAAAATAACAAGGTAGATAAAAACATGGAATAGAAACTGCTCGACTCAGGAGTCGCTTGAAGTTACTTGGAGCGGTGTTACAACACCCTCTTGGTACTTCATTACGTGGTCAACATTCCACGTCCTCGGTATTTTCTTACTCCTCGGGTCTTCGAGTTGATATGTGCCTGGGTGAATAACTGTGAAGACCCTGTATGGACCTCCCCAATTGGGTGCTAGCTTGCCTTTCTTGCTTGGAAGAGAGATTGATAGCTTTCGGAGCACTAGGTCCCCCTTTTTGAGAATAGTCGGGTGGACGTTCTTCTTGTATGACTGTGTTATCCAACGTTGGTAGGTCTCTTGCTGGATAGAAGCTCTTTTGCGGACCTCGTCGATGAGATCCAAACTGTTTCAAAGCTGGCTCACATTCTGCTCTTCTCTGTAGGCGATCAACCAGGAAGAGGGTAGGCCAACCTCCAAGGGGATGATGGCTTCGGAGCCATATGTGAGGTTGAAGGGGGACTCTCCTGTCAGGGTTCTCTTTGTGGCTCGATAGCTCCATAAGACGTTGGAAAGCTGTTCGACCCATAATCCCTTGGTGGACTTGTCGAGCCTCTTCTTTAGGCCGGAGAGGAGTTGGCGGTTAGCATTCTCTGCTTGACTGTTGGATTGAGGGTGGGATATTGAAGAGAACCGCTGTTGAAAGACGAGGTCGGTAAAGAAGTCGTGAAAAGTTGCCCCGGAAACTGGGTTCCATTGTCTGTCACGAGGACACGAGGCATGCCAAAATGACAAATAATATTCTTCCAAAAGAACTTCTGAACTTTATTCTCTGTAATTGTTACAAGGGGCTCGACATCGATCCACTTGGAGATGTAATCTATCGCCACGATCAGGAACTTCAGTTGGCCTAGCGTTGGAGGGAATGGTCCGAGCAAGCCCATCCCCCACATTGTGAAAGGGATTGGACTGGCTAAGGAGGAGAGTCGGGCTTTTGGCAAGCGACGGATCGGGAAAATCTTTTGCAGGAGTCGCATTGGCGAACATAATGTTCGGAGTTAGAGAGAAGTGTGGGCCAAAAGTAGCCATAATTTAGAATTTTTCGGGCTAGGGATCTTGCTTCCAAATGCGCGCCACATATCTTGTCATGAGCCTCTTTCAAGGCATAGTGTGCTTCTTCAGGGGAGAGACATTTGAGGTAGGTCCTGCCCTCTATCTGAGTATAGGAGCGTTTGTACATGACTCTTTCATTGAGTGTGTACCGCTCTGCTCAGGTCCTGACTCTTCTTACCTCCCTGGGGTCGGCTGGGAGTACTCCATCTCTAAGATATTAGAGTAGAGGTTTCATCCAGTTCTCCCCAAGTGTTAGGGGCAAGTCTCCATCGGCCCTGGGCTATCTTCCTCGATACTTGGTCTGAGGAGGAGCTCTATTAAGACGGTACGTTCTGAACCCTGGAAGGAGGAGGAGGCGAGCTTGGAGAGGGCATCCTCCTGTCCGTTTTCCTCTCGAGGAACTCGCTGGAGTTGAATGTCTTCGAACAAGGCCAGTAGCCGCTTAACATTCGCCAAGTACTTAGCCATGCGCTCGTCCCTTACTTCGTATTTCCCTGACACTTGGTACGACCAACTGTGAATCACTGTAGACTCTGACGCGCTTGGCTCTTGCCTTGCGAGCCATACAGAGCCCTGCTATGAGGGCCTCATATTCAGCCTCATTGTTTGACGCAGGGAAGCTTAGGCGGAGGGAGTACTACAGAATGAAAGTGTCTGGGCTGGTCAAGATGACCCCAGCCCCACTTTCATCGGTGAAGGAGGACTCGTCAATGTACACGGTCCAGAGCAGAGGTTCGGCAGCCGACTCGTAGGGGTCGGGAATAGTGCTCTCCACAATGAATTTCGCCAGGGCTTGTGCCTTGATAACAGTTCGTGGTTGGTAGCTGATGTCATGTTGGCTCATCTCTATGGACCATTTCATCAAGTGGCCCGACGTTTCGGGCTTGTGGAGAACCTGCTTCAGCAGCTGGTCGGTAAGAACGACCACCGAATGAGACTGAAAGTACAGGCGGAGTTTCCTCGCCACCATGACCAATGCATATGCCATCTTTTCCACCTTCGGGTAGCGGAGCTCTACGTCTCTAAGGACCTTACTAACGTAGTAGATGGGGCGTTGTGTCCTCTCCTCCTCCTCTCTTACCAGGATAGCACTGAGGGTCTGCACCAAAGTTGCCAGGTAGATGTAGAGGGTTTCGCCAAGCTCCGGCTTGCTCAAGAGTGGGGAGCTTACCAGGTAAGCCTTCAGTTGGTCGAAGGACTCTTGCTGTTGTTTCCGCCACTCAAAGCCTTTCGCTCCACTCAAAGCTTTGAAGAACGGAAAGCATTTCTCACCTGACTTGGAGAGAAATCGCCCTAAAGCGGCGAGGTGTCCCGTGAGCCTTTGCACTTCTTTGATATTTAAGTGAGAGGCCATATTGAGTATGTCTTTGATCTTTTCAGGATTGGCCTCTGTGCCCCTCTGACTCACCATTAATCCAAGGAATTTGTTGGACGAGACGCCGAAGGCGCATTTGCTAGGATTCAACCCCATGTTGTGCCTTCTCAACACCCCGAAGGCTTCCAGGAGGTTGTGGACATGCTCCTGCCCTCGGATGCTCTTGAACAACATGTCGTCCACATAGACTTCCATGTTCCGGCCAATTTGGTCTTAGAAGACCCTGTTGACTAGGCGCTGGTATGTTGCTCCCGCGTTCTTCAGCCCGAATGGCATGACCTAGTAGTAGTACAGGCCTTGGGCAGTCACGAACGAGGTCTTCGGGATGTCAGGTGGGAACATCCGAATCTGGTTATACCCCGAGAAGGCGTCTATGAAGCTGAGGAGCTCGTGGCTGGAGGTCGCATCGATTAGAGCATCGATGCTTGGAAGGGGGAATGGATCCTTTGGGCACGCCTTGTTGAGGTCAGTAAAATCGATGCATATCCTCCAGCTCCCGTTGGCTTTTTTGACCATCATCACATTGGATAGCCATTCAGGGTAGTTCTGTAAGCCCTATTTTCATATTTTATTGTATTTTGTTTTCTTTTGATTATTGTATTTGGATTCATTTGTCATGGTGTATTTTATCTTTTCTTGGGTTCTTTTGTTCTCTCTTGATCGATCTTTGTTCTTTTGGTTGGATCCTGTTCTCTTTGCCATTTTTGTTCTTTCTATTTTGAGTTCGATTTGTAGTCCTTGTATTCATCTCGTTTCATTGCAGTCATTTTTCTTTTTTTGGAGCCAAAACCGATACCTAGAACCCACATAATCTCAACCCAAAACCCAATTTCTTGATCCATATAAATACCCTATTAATTAACCCTAATCATATCTCTATCTCTCTTCCGCCGTTTCTCTATCCCCACCCTACTTTCTTTCTTCTCTGTTTCTTCACAAACCCAAACCGCAACCTTAAACCCTATACCCTTTTGCTTCACCGATCGACTTCCACTGTCTCCACCATCACCCTCGTCCCCTCGATCCTCACCGTCTCCACCGTCGTCATCCCCCATTGTCCTCGCCATCACCGATCGAAACCCATCCACCGAAGCCTTCACCATTGCCGTAACCTCTCACCGTCGCTCTAACCCATCTCCGTGCACCCCCGATTGCCCTCGTCGTCCGTCGCCGCTCCACCGAGACCCCCCTAGTATTGCCGTCGAGTCCCCGAGATCGTTGCGCACCGTTGTCCTCTGTTTTCGACCGCAAAACAGAGCTTTTCGCTCATCGGAGTTGTCGTCGCCACCGTCGCTACCCGACCGTGGTGCCGTCGCCTTCACCGTGGTCGCATCATCGTGCCGCCAGCCGTTGTAGTTGTCCCGCCACTTCACCACGCCATTCTCTCTCTCTCCGATCGGAAGGTTGAAGACGAAATCCTATTGGTGGGATTTGGTGATCCATATTCTGGGCACTTTGGAACGGATTCACTGTTGTGTGTTTGGATCGGATACGCTGTGGTGTTCAGGTGTTGAGTTGTGGTTGTTGCTTTGTTTGCTTGGAGTTCTTCGCACGGTCTTCGCACGTGCTTCTTCGGGAGTTCGCTCGGGATTCTAATCCTGTTATTCTTTACTATTCAAATTGATCGAGTAACAGGCAAGTCTCCTTTTGAATTAATTTATTCTTTTGTTCAAGTTTGTTTGATCTCCTGCAAGTAGATCCGTCCATTTTGTTGTCAAACTACTTTTGACAATTCCGTTAAGATTATCGAGGGTTTACACGAGCTATCTCGGCATACTCTTAACTTTGAGCTATCTCTTTGATCTAAAACCAGGTCCCCATTGTTTCATGCATATGTACACATAAATAACTAGATTCATGCATAGGACTACTTGATAACTTGGATATGTTGAATTGAATGTGCTAGATTGGTTTTAATTGATGAATACTACCATGCCAGTGATAATTGTGTCTTAAACCTTAGAAATTGTATTTTGACATCTAGGATTCACTTGATTACCAATTTGCATGCTATATGTGACCATATGAATTACTTATTTGCCTATTTATGTTAAGACAATTTTTCGACTGCCAGTTACTTCCTTTTGTATTAGATTTTCACCCTTCTTACTGTCATAATTTGAATTTCCTTTACAAACATGAATTTTTAGCCCCTGATGTCTATTTTAACATCCTTTTGATGGATCTAAGTTCCGCTATGTCATTTGCTAGATATTAACATTTTAGTACAGCCATGTTACAAATTTCAGACTCATAATTTCATGCGTACCCTGTTGTTCTATATTTTATTTGACCCTGTTAACAGTAAAAGAAAAACCTGAAAGAAATTAGGCTGACCTAAACATGCATAGGTATCACCCAAAATATTTATAGATTTTATTAATGAGTGCTCTGATCTGGAATAATTAGCTGAACACAACCTACTGCATGCTGCCGAACCTAAAACCTGAATAGAATAGAGTTTTCACCCTAGTTCCTGTATCATCTATATGACTTAATTATGCTCGTTGGAACCGTGTGGAAGTCTACTTTCTAGGCCTTCCGACGGATTCAGATTTGCTATTTTGTAGAGGATGTAATCTGTATTTTAGTACAACAAGGTCATGCTGTCCTGATTTTGTGAATTGTGTTTATATGTTGAGTTTGCCTCATGCTTTGACTGTAATGCTTAGAATTAGTTACACATAGTAATATACAACATTGACACCCTCTTTCATGCTCACATAGGATGCCAATAAATTAATAAAAAGCCGGGGTATCATGGGTAAACTTGATAGTGAACGATCGGAAACTGTACTCGGTCGGGCCCTACTGCCTGATCTGTACCGACCCGTACTGATGGCCATAAAGCACTGCCTGATAATTACTATCCCTGAACATGAAATACTAATTACTAGGCCGAGTACACGAACCGATGGCTCACCATCAGTCTAAAACGTACACTGTGTGTTTGCGCTGAACCTGTGGAATGGGACGCAGTAGTACGTGCACTAGATAGATTAATAAAATACTTAATAACCTCTATTTCCCACTTGATACTGACATCACTCATTACATGCGTGATTTACTGTAGACCTTTGATAATATTGCCTACTCTTTGCTTTGTTATTTGTTTATAACTATGTCTTTATTCCTTGATATTCATGCTTTTCTTTATCCTTTGTTTTCTCTACTTGTCGCCCACGACTTGCTCTAAGGGCACTCTTTTCTTTCTTTTTAGATCAAGATTTTACAGGTGCTGAAGGATCTATTCCTGAAGAAATTGGTGAGCAACGTTTCTAAAGATGGATCCAGTCTTCGCTGCTTAGTTTTATTAGTTGCTAATTTTATTTCTTGAATATTATCATGATTTGTACTCTGTTTTGGGCTTTATGACCTGTAGTTTGTTTTGATCCCCGATGTTGGATATTTATACTGTTGGATTATTTCGTTATTTTTGGAACTTTATCTTTGATTCATGTGGTTATTTTTCCTACATAGTTGCATTTTGTTGTTCTTATTACTGAGTTAGTCTGGTATAGCTTTTGGCTGGTGTTTAGATCATTCACTGGGCCTACGTTACGTACTCGTGTTACGTATTTTGGAAAGCGGGGCTTAACAGGATTTTTAGTGGTATCAGAGCCCAGGGTTGAATAATATATCAATGAAACATGACAATCTTTACAAGGGTTGGCTTTGATTGGTATATTAGTCAAGTTTGGCTCTAGCCGGGTTAACTCAGTGATTTGCACACCACGATAATTACATGAATACCTGTATAATAACCAACATATAATCTGGGTACCGACTATCTTTGATCATGTGTCAGGCTATGGCTCGAAGGAATTCTTCTTCTCGCTCAGGGGATGGGCAGCTGAACGACGCTGCTATTCTCCAGACGATTCAGCAGATGATGGCTCTTCAGCAGGAGCACAATGAGCTGATGAGAGCCACCTTGGCAGCCAATGGGAACGTCAATGGATCTGCACCTAGGCCTCTACCACCTAGGCCTGGTACGGTAGCGGATTTCGTGAGGCTGCACCCGAATAAGTTTTCGGGTACTGAGTCACCGTTAGAGGCTGAGCAATGGCTTATCCGGATGGAGCAACTGCTGGTCGCCGCTCGTGTTGATAAGGCGGATCATGTGGATGTGGTTTGCATCCAGCTGCTGGATCCCGCTCATATCTGGTGGCAGGTTGAATCCGAGAGGATGCCGCGACCCATTGAGTGGGCCACTTTCTCTGAGAGCTTCATAGCGAAGTTCTTTCCAGTGTCACCAAGGCAGAGATGGAGTGACAATTTGTTTTCCTAACGCAGGTCAGGTAGATAATGTTCTTAAATGTCATTTGTTGTTGCCTACTTCACTTGTGATAGTATTAATTTGAGCATTATCTTAATCAGGGAAACCATTCTGTGGACGAGTATGCTGCAGAGTTTACTCGGCTCAGTCGCTTTGCCCCTACCCTCATTGCCACTGATGAGGCTCGAGCTAGTCGTTTTCTGTCGGGCTTGAGCTTTCCCCTCCAAGACCGTTTGGCTGCTCTTCGGCTTCGTGCTTATTCCGATGTTCTGGATGCGGCTCAGATCCAATAGCAGA